>JAJQZP010000358.1:600000-765478 GCA_025403435.1 Artocarpus heterophyllus
TTTGAATTTTGTAACAAAACAATTTGTTAAATGCTCAACAAGTTCCATTCCTCGAAAATTAGGTGTGAGACATGGTTTTCTGTCTCAAAACTCCTTCCCTCCCTCTATTTATTTCTTCTCCTCTCCCTTCACTCTCTCGTTCTCTCCCTCTCTCACTCTCAGCACCCTCTCTCTCCTCTCACTGCCCGTCACCCTCTCTCTTTCCCTCTCAAATTTTGGTTCAAAATTGAGCTCAAGCTTGGATCTTCAGCTGGATTGGAAGCTAAAGAGTAAGATTGAGCCTCCACAAACTAGATTTCAAGCTTGGATTCGAGGTTAGTTTGCTATTTTTTAAATTTTTAAAACTTTTTCTAAATTTTTCAACTTCTTTAAAATGTTGTAATATGAGTTTCTATAGCTTAGGAAACCTTTAATCTAAGTTAATGGAACTCAAAACAACTTGAATCTAGGCTTGATTTCACAAAAAACGGATTGAGTCACATTTTTTTTTCTATTTTTTCCATTTTTGGATTCCTTTGAGATTTTTTAAGTAAATCTTGTTTAAATGCATTCTGTTATGTTTTTTTTATTATCAATGAATGTTTTCTATGTCTGAGAATTAACGAAACAGGTTTAGAATGAGATTTTGAGCTCGGGAGGCTGAGACTCAAAATCTGAAACTTTCTAAAATTTTCCAGTTTGGCAGGCCGATCTTGAATATTGGCGGGCTGGATTCATATCATCGGCAGGCCGAACATGGAAAAGTTTAGCAGGCCAATTCTGTTCGGCCGGTGGGCTAAACTATGTAGTTCGAAAGACCGGTACGGACAGTTCGGTAGGCCGACCGAAGTTTATGAGAAATGACCATTTTCACCCGTTTTTACTGTTTTAAACCTAGTTGAAGCGTTTAAATTTATAGAATGACTTTGTGAACTTCAATGGCACACTAAGACACCATGAAGTAGCTAAGTGATGTAGAATATCCTAAGCTAGGTATTGATGGACTTAGTTTACATTTAAGGTTGTATGTGGTTTCGTGGAGCTGACATAGAGCGGACCGAGACTGTGGTGCCGAAACATGGTGCAGGATTCTAGGTAGGACTTCTACCCCCTGTCTTTAGTAGCCATGTTTTAAAAATGGTTTTGGCCTTAAAGGTTCTTTCAAAATGATTTCAATAAATGACAAATGTTTTAATTATTTTCAAAGGGGGCCCTTGGCCACGAAAAAGATTTCTTGTTAAGGGATTTCTTTTAAATTGATTTTTAAGGAATGATTTAAAAATGGATTTTTTTTAATATTTATCATACTTGTCTAAGAATGAATGTTCATAATGAATCAAATAATGAATGTAATTAAGAATACTTGGTAACATGGGATTTGAATAATAGCAATAAATACACAAAGGACATGATACCATATTCAAAGATCGAGTCGTGTAGAGTGCGACCTTAGGAGTAGGTCCTGAAACCTAGCTGGGCCACTACGGTGGTGTTATATATGGTTTGCCCAAGAAAGATAATAAGATTCTTTCTGGACGAACAAGAACTGTTTTTTGTAAGACTGATTTAGTGGAATTTATTTGTTCGTTTATTCATTTAATTTTGATCTTTAAATGTTATTTTGAATAAAGAATTTTATATTCAAACTAGTTGTTTTTAAAAGCTTAGTCCTACTGAGCCTTTTGCTCACATTTTCTTTGTTTTCAAACCTTTTCCCCCTTAGGTGGAATACAACTTAGGACAGATTGGGAGGCTACTGATCCAACTCGAGAACAGTAGAAGACTTGAATACGATATTCATATTAATTAATCAAGGCATGTATCATTTTGATTTCTTTTTCTCATTGGACTGTGGTTGTAGATTTAATTATTGTCGATACTATATGTGTACACAAGTTGTGGGTCCAATGGGACCCCAACACGTATATATACTTCAGGGCGTGATAGAATAGTATCAAAGACATCAGGTTTAACGCCAAGTACTGAAGGAGTATCCAGGAAATCTTAGGGCTAGACTTGAATGTTAGCATAGCTTTTTCATCCTCAAACTGACGGACAGTCTAAGTGAGCATCGGTATGGCACCTTTGAGGCATGCTACGGGAGGCCAAGTTGGTCACCAGTGTGAAGGTTAGGACCGAAGGATGAGATCACTATCAGAGCAGATGAAATCCCTGCGTGCAACGAGGAAGTCGCCGTGGAAAGTGATCGATCAAAGGCTGCTTAAAGTAGGCTAAAGGACTATGTTAATTAGAGACGCCAACTCTTGAAGTTTGGGGTGGGAGATTTCTCAACGCGATTGGCATGACTGCATATCGTCTTGATTTTCCTCCTGAGTCATCTTATGTCCATGATGAATTTTGCGTGTCAATGTTTCGGAGGTGTCCGCCTGAGCAAAGCAATATTATCTCATTTCATGATGAGTATATTTAGGAAGACACAACCGATGAAGAGGTGTCGGTCCAAACTATCGATTGAAAGGTAACAAGTCTACGATGACATAAGGTACCGTTAGTGAAAGTCATATAGCAGCACCATGGGAATTGATAGAGTGACATAGAACTAGAATCGACTATGTGAGAGTTGTACCCATACTTAGTTTGCTTTTATTTTTTAGGTTATCTCTAATTTCGAGGACGAAATTCTTTTTAGGGGTGGAGAGCTGCTCCAAATTTAATTAAGTATGATCAAAGTGTAAAATGGTGGATTATGTGCCAAATTGTAATTTAATTTAAATCTAATTATTTTGTAATGATTTCTTAATTAATTTGATTTTTAATCATTTCTGATTATTTTTTTCATTGCCATTTTGAATTTTGTAACAAAACAATTTGTTAAATGCTCAACAAGTTTCATTTCTAGAAAATCAGGCGTGGGACATGGTTTTTTGTCCCAAAACTCCTTCCTTCCCTCTATTTATTTCTTCTCCTCTCCCCTCACTCTCTTGTTCTCTCACTCTCAGCACTCTCTCTCTCCTCTCTCTCTGTGCCCATCACCCTCTCTCTTTCCTTTTCAAATTTTGATTCAAAATTGAGCTCAAGCTTGGATCTTCAACTGGATTGGAAGCTAAGGAGCAAGATTGAGCCTCCACAAACTTGATTTCAAGTTTGGATTCGAGGTTAGTTTGTTATTTTTCAAAATTTTAAAACTTTTTCTAAATTTTTCAATTTCTTTAAAATATTGTAATCTAAGTTTCTATCGCTTAGGAAACCTTTAATCTAAGTTAATGGAACTCAAAACAACTCCAATCTAGGCTTGATTTCATAAAAAATGAATTGAGTCACATTTTTCCTATTTTTCCATTTTCGGATTCCTTTGAGATTTTCTAAGTAAATCTTGTTTAAACTTGTTTAAATGCATTCTATTATGTGTTTTTTTATCATCTATGAATGTTTTCTATGTCTGGGAATTGAGGAAATAGGTTTAGAATGAGATTTCAAGCTCGGGAGGCCGAAACTCGAAATATGAAACTTTTTGAAATTTTTCAGTTCGGCAAGCCGATCTTGAGTATCGGTAGGCCGGATTCATGAGTTCGGCAAACCAGATTCATATAATTGGTAGGCCGAATATGGAAAAGTTCAGTAGGCCGATTTTGTACAGTCGGTGGGCCGAACTGGGTAGTTCGACAGGCCGATACGGACAATTCGGTAGGCCGACTGAAGTTTATGAGAAATGATCATTTTACACCCGTTTTCACTGTTTTAAACCTAGATGAAGCTTTTAACTTTATAGAATGACTTTATGAACTTCAATGGCACATTAAGACACCATGAAGTAGCTAAGTGATGTAGAATATCCTAAGCTAGGTATTGATGGACTTAGTTTACATTTAAGGTTGTACGTGGTTCTGTGGAGCTGACATATAGCGGACCTGGACTACAGTGCCAGGACATGGTGTAGGATTCCAGGTAGGACTTCTACCCCCTTTCTTTGATAGCTATGTTTTAAAAATGGTTTTGGCCTAAAAGGTTCTTTCAAACTGATTTCAATAAATGACAAATGTTTTAATTATTTTCAAAGGGGGCAATTGGCCACGAAAAAGATTTCTTGTCAAAGGATTTCTTTTAAATTGATTTTTAAGGAATGATTACAAATGAATTTTTTTTTAATATTTATCATACCTGTCTAAGAATGAATGTTCATAATGAATCAAATAATGAATGTAATTAAAATACTTGGTAACATGGGATTTGAATAGTAACAATAAATACACAAGGGCATAATGCCATATTCAGAGATCGGGTTATGTAGAATGCAAGCTTGGGGGCAGGTCCTGAAACCTAACTAGGCCACTATATGTTTTGCCCAAGAAAGATAATAAGATTCTTTTTAGATGAACAAGAACTGTTTTTGTTAAGATTGATTTAGTTGAATTTATTTATTCGTTTATTCGTTTTAATTTTGATCTTTAAATGTTATTTTGAATAAAGATTTTTATATTAAAACTAGTTGTTTTTAAAAGCTTAGTTCTACTGAGCATTTCGCTCATTGTTTCTTTGTTTTCAAACATTTTCCTCCCTTAGGTAGAATACAACTTAGGACAGATTGGGAGGCCACTGATTGGACTCGAGAACAGTAGAAGACTTAAATAGGATATTCATATTAATTAATCAAGGCATGTATCATTTTAATTTCTTTTCTCATTGGACTATGGTTGTAGATTTAATTATTGTCGATACTATGTGTGTGCACAAGTTTGTAGGACCCTAACACATATATCTCTTTCTTTATTTTATTTTATTCTTTGCTTATCTATTTTATTATTTTAATAATCATTTAAAAAAGGTTTAAATTCATCACTTTTTAATAATTAATTAATTCCTTAAGTTGGAAATTTTTAACTAAAACCTACTTAATTAACCTGATTAACCCACCACGTCACCTCCCGTACTTCGAGGCGTGACAGGGACCGTTCAGAGGCATTTTATGTAATTTTCTCAAAAAGTAAAGCCGATATTGGCCCACTATTATTTCATTGTTCAACAATTTTTTTTTCAAATTAATAAAAAAACCTTGTGAATTTAGAAACGAGCAAAATGAAAGATCCGTTTAGTGGTGCAGTTGGAACGAAAAGTTAGAACAAATTTACTGTAATATTATAGCAATTAGAACTATACAGTTGAAATGAAGTTCCTAAACAAAATTGAAAATATAACAAGCCGAAACAAATAGTAAAAACAAAAGAAGAAAATCAATTTGGGCATAGGACGCATGATTTTAGGAATTAAAACTATCACAGAAAATTAAATAAATAGCCATGATTGTTCATCATTGCTTGTCCAATCCAGCCATCAAAGGCGAAGTTGTTATCGCGATCTTCATCCATCGTGGTTTTCCATCCTTCATTTTAGATTTCTTGTTTGTTATGCCACAATTTACATTTTTTTTTGGTTTAATGTTGGTTACTGTTTGTATTTGAACATCTTTTTTATGAAGTTAACAACTCGTCTAATCAAAAGTAAAGAATTGATTTTGTCACACCCCAGAGTACGGGAGGTGACATGGCGGATTATATAAATTAATTTAAAGAAGAATTCAGTTAAAAACATGAGTTTAAGTGTTAGATTAAATGTAAAAATGTGAAAAATTTTAAATCCTTTTTGAGAAAAGCATTCACAATCATTAAACAGATAAAATCATTAAGGCATTCATTAAGTGAATAATAAAATAACAAAGAAATGCGAGTATGGGTCCCACTGACCCACAACTTATGCACACACATAATACTGACAATATAATAATACATTCATAGTCTAAGCAAAGAGAAAATTAAAAGGTTACATGCCTTAATCAAATATTACAATTAGTCTACTAAGTCTTTCTACTGCTTCTGAGTTCTGTCCGAAGAACACTAAGTCTTTCTACTACTCCTGAGTTCTGTCCGAAGAATCTTCTCTGAACCTAAGCGAAAATCCACCTAGAGGGGGAAAAGTTTTAAAACAAATAAAATGTGAGCAAAAAGCTCAGTAGGACTATAATTTAAGAAACATTAAAATTTTAAAGGAAAATATCATTACTCAAGAAATCATTTAGGAGAAAACTTAATTAAATAAGTTTAAACAAAACCGTTCTTACCCAAACAGTTTATTGGTCGACCAGAAATATCATCATTTTCTTTTCCTAGGCAAACCATAAGAATAACACCATCGTAGTGGTCCAGCTGGGTTTCAGGACCTGCCCCTAAGGTCGATCGCTACACGACCCGATCTCTGATATGGCATCATGCCCTCATATTCATTTCTATTATTATTCAAAATCCATTTGCCAGATGTTCTCATTAACATTCATTATGAAGTTCACTTAAATTCACGGTTTATAAAAATAACCGATAAGGTCTCATTTTTCAATCAATTGTTGAAAACATTTTGATAAAAACCCTTTTCAAGGCCAAATCATTTGAAACTAGGTTACCAAAGAAAGGGTAGGAGTCCTACCTCGATACTCATGCTGGTGCGTCACACCGTAATCCCAGTCCGCTATACCTTAGCTCAGCGGAACTACGAACGACCCTAAATACAAACTAGGTCTATCAATATCTAATTTAAGATATCCTACGTTGCTAAACCTTTTTATGATGTCTTAGTGTGCTATTTGTATCTTTAAATTTATTTCATAAAGTTGAGATTTCCATCAGGGTTCAAAACAGTGAAGACAGGTGAAAATCACAAAAATCTGCCCTTATTCGATCGGCCTGTCGGTCTCCCTGGTTCGGCCAGCCGAACTATACAGTTTGGCCTACCGGAGGACCATGTCCGGTCGGCTGAACATTCCCAGGTTCGGCCTGCTGGATGGATGAATCCGACTTGCCGATCCTTTGAATCTGACCTGCCGAACACAAAGTTCGGCCTGCCTAGAAAAACCCAGAAATTTCAGGCACGGGTTTTGGGTATCCTAAAACTCAAATCTTCATTTTAACATGTTTTTCTCAAATCTCAGGCATGAAAAATAATCATAGATGATAGAGAAACAAGATAAAACACTTTTGAACTCATTTAAACAAGGTTTGAATACAAAATCTCAAGAAATCCAAAAATAGAGAAAAATGAGGAAAAATAAAAAATCTTGAATCGAATCCGTTTTTCTTCAAACAAAACTTAGATTCTAGTTATTCTAAGTTCCTTCAACTCAAATCAAGAGTTTCCTAAGCTCAAATAAACTTAGATTTCAAAAATGCATAAAAAATAAAAAATTTGAAAAAGTTTAGAAATTTCAAAACTAACCTTAAATCCAAGCTTCAAATCACGTTTTTGGTTGATCAATCAAGCTCCCAAGCTTCCAATCTACCAAAACCTGAAGCTTGAGCTTGATTGAACTCAAGATTTTAGAGAAATGAGAGAGAAATGAGAGAGAAGGAGAGAGACTGAGAGAGAGAGAGAGAAAGAGTGTCACACCCCTATGTGGGGGTTAACAGTTTTAAATAAATAAAAATAATTTTAAATTTTATATTATTTAAATCAATTAAACAATGCCCATGGGTCTTTAAACAACAAGAAAAATAAAAATAAACGTTTTAAATACAAACCACAGTTTTTAGTGTAGCACCAAATATATATAATTACAGTCATCATCACCATAGTACAATTCCCAAATAACTTAACACAGCCATAAAAAAAAATAATACAACTCTTACATGTTGTAGATAAGTTGTAATTAAACAGGGTCTTCTAACACGAAAACAGCAGGATTGTTTTCGCTTATTCCTCTTCAAATATGTTGCACTGAGTTCCACCTGAGATATGAAGATATGATAGGGATGAGCATCGACATGCCCAGTAGGGAAATCATGACTCACCTTATGGTTTATCCATTACCACATTAAAAACTGCATGGTTAGTAGGTTACATCATATTCCAGATTATGAGGTTTATTATGATCACATCTTATGGATACCGTAGTTAATCATTACCAAGTGTCATAATTACACATTTATACAAATATTACCAATCATCATTGTTCCTAGGTATCCATGTTAAATTGAGTATCACTCAACTCATCGAAACCCAAATGGGCGCACTTGATCACCCTATAAACATTCCAAGGGTGTTCCGGTGAGGGGACATCAAGCCCCGAGTCCTCACCAAATCAATTCCTGTACAGTGTGTTCTGGGACTTTCAACCCAAGGAAGCGTCATCACCTTCCCCCTATTTTACCTTTTTGGGTATTCATGCCCAAGGACGTAACCGCCGCCCTCTTCATGTCTCACCATTTCTCTATATTAAATCATTATTAATAGAGTCAGTTTTTCTAACCATGCTTCTCAATTTATAACATGTGTCAATTCATTATGTTCCTCGCCGTACAATACAAGACGAGTCCATGTCATAGTTTCATATGTGATACTCATATAATATCAGTTCAACATAGATATATATATATTGCGGCAAAACAATCAATTTTAATTCTATAAAAACCTCACAAAAATGAGTAATAGAATCCCTACCTTTCAAGCTTATCAACAATCTTTTAATCCTGGAATCAATTAACGTTAGCTCCACACATCCTTGACCCTAAGGCATGCATAAGGACAATTAAAACTAAAGCACAACGTATAATCACATTCATAAGTGAGTTATGTGTAAACCCGTCTACTAGTGCCATTAAAGTATTTTTATGCATTAAACATGGAGAAAATGCATACTAAAAACTAAGTTTAGATTAAAGAAAACCTACCTCAAAACTTCTTTGAAAAGCACCAAAGTTTGGGTTATCAATCAAGCTTGAATTAACTTTAAAACCGCCTCGATCATCGTTGGGAATTATAATTGTCTTGGCCACAAAGAGAGCTTTGTGCTCTATGTCTTTAGTTAGAAATTTGAAGTGAGAAGGGAGAGAATGAGAACTAGAGAAGAAGGTGGTGATAGTTAAATAAAAAGATATCAAAATGCTTAAGAGGAATGAGATGTTTACGGGGAAAAGTTGTAAGAAGAAACAAAAGAGTTTTAAAGGAAAATATCATCTTGTCTCCCATGAAGACTTTTAGCAAATAATGCCAACATAATTGAGGGGATAATTGGAGTGAATTATAGAAGAAGATAAGGAAATAATTAATTAGGTGGTTGAGAAAATATCTCCATGTCTTCTATGAATTGACGGAAAATAATTCAATGTCCCCTTCGGATACCTTTAGCAAAATGAGAAGAAGTCTATATAATTGAGCAATAATTTAGGGAGACAAGATTGGTAGAAGTAAGTGTTGGTAAGTTTTGAATGTTTCTTAGGAAGACTTGGTAAGAAAATACTAAAATGGTATTTTTTTTAAATGATCATAAACAACTTAGTAATTTTAAATAGTCACATTTTATTCATTAAATTTTACAAAATTATGCCCGTTAAAAATACGGGTGTTACAGCTCTTCCCTCCTATAAAAATTTCGTCCTCGAAATTTCGTACACTGATTACAATGTTAAAACAAATGTGGGTACTTTTCTCTCATTTCAGATTCAAGTTCCCATGTGGCTTCCTCCACATCATGGTGTTGCCACATCACTTTCACCAGAGGAATTCCACGACGACGTAATAATTTTATTTCATGATCCAGTATTTGAACTGGAATTTCTTCATAATTCGTATCTCCTTGAATTGGCACATCTGTCCACATGATCACATGTGAAGGGTCGGGTTCATACTTTCTCAACATCGATACATGAAACACATTATGTACATGAGACAATTGTGGTGGTAGGTCTAAACGGTATGCCAACGTTCCAATGCATTCCACAATCTCAAACGGTCCTGTATACCTTGGTGCTAACTTTCCTTTAACACCAAATCGAGATACACCTCGTTTTGGTTTCACTTTTAAGAACACAAAGTCTCCGATCATGAACTCTAAAGGTCGCCTCCTCTTATCTGCATAACTCTTTTGTCGACTTTGAGCTGTCTGAAGACGTTCGCGAATAATCTGGATCTTGTCCGTTGTTTCTCTGATAAACTGAGGCCCAAGTTCAAGACGCTCTTCCTTTTCAGCCCAACACAATGGAGATCTACAAGGTCTACCATATAAGGCCTCATATGGAGCCATTCTAATACTTGCTTGGTAACTGTTGTTATATGCGAATTCAACATATGGCAGCTGTGCAGCCCAATTTGTTCCAAAGTCCAGCACACAAGCCCGAAGCATATCCTCGAGAATCTGAATGACACGTTCAGATTGTCCATCTGTTTGAGGATGAAAAGCTGTACTAAAATTCAATTGAGTTCCCAAGGCCCTCTGCAATCCTCTCCAAAATTTCGACGTGAAACGTGTATCTCTATCGGAAACTATTGACATTGGCACTCCATGCAATGTCACTACCTTTTCCACGTACAATTGACATAATTTTGAGACACTATAATTAGTTCTGATTGGGATGAAGTGGGCTGTCTTAGTTAAACGATCTACAATTACCCAAACGGCGTCATGCCCTATTTGAGTCTTAGGAAATCCAGTAACAAAGTCCATTGTCACATGATCCCACTTCCATTCTGGAATAGGTAAGCTCCTCAACTCGCCTCCAGGCTTTTGATGTTCCGCTTTAACCTGTTGGCACGTCATGCACTTAGAGACAAAGGTTGCTACATCTCGTTTCATTCCTCGCCACCAGTATTGTCGTTTTAGATCCATATACATTTTTGTGCTTCCAGGATGAATAGCAAACTTTGAACGGTGAGCCTCATCTAGCACCGCATGCCTGAGATATGGATCCTCTGGAACAACTAATCTTCCTTTGTAAAGTAAAAATCCTTCTGGCTCAATCTGCCATCCATCCAGTTGTTCTCCATTTTGTATTTGTTTCCAAACCCTACGTAATCCTTCATCGTGCCATTGTCCTTGTTTTACTTTCTGAATTAACGTAGGAGTTGCTATCACATTGAATAAGAAAGCTCTCTCGTTATCTTCATAATATTGCAAGTTGAAGTCGGCGATGGTGACTCGTCTCCAATCTTCCAATGCTAAACTGGCTATACGTCCGTTGTTCTTACGACTTAGAGCATCTGCCACGGCATTTGCTTTTCCAGGATGATATTGGATACTAAAGTCATAGTCCACCATGTACTCAGTCCATCTTCGTTGCCTTAGATTGAGATCCTTTTGAGTAAACAAATATTTCAGACTTTGATGATCTGAATATAGCTCGAACTTTGCGCCATATAGATAACATCTCCAAATTTTGAGTGCGAAAACCACAGCAGCTAACTCAAGATCATGTGTGGGGTAGTTCCTCTCATGGGGTTTCAACTGGCGTGAGGCGTAGGCAACTACTCGTCCATGCTGCATTAACACACAACCCAAACCGTTTCCTGAGGCATCAGTGTATACTGTGTAAGGCTCCTCGTTGTTAGGTATGATCAGCACAGGTGCACTAGTGAGTCTTCGTTTCAGTTCCTCAAATGCTTCTTCACATTTATCATCCCACACGAACTTGACATTCTTCCTTGTGAGTTTTGTTAATGGAGAAGCAATCTTTGAAAAATTCTCTACGAAGCGTCGATAGTATCCAGCTAGTCCGAGGAAACTTCGAATCTCTGACACGTTCTTTGGTCGTTCCCAATTTAGCACTGCTTCAATTTTGGAGGGGTCCACTGAGATGCCTTCTTCAGAGACAACGTGTCCAAGGAACTTGACCTTCGTCATCCAGAAATCACATTTTTCTCTTTTTGCATAAAGACCATGTTCTCTCAACGTTTGTAGAGCGATCCTCAAATGCTCAGCATGTTCTTCTTCGTTTTTAGAATAGATCAAGATATCATCTATGAAAACAATGATAAATTGATCTAAGTACGGTCGAAAGACACGGTTCATCAAGTCCATGAAAGCCGCTGGTGCATTAGTCAACCCGAAAGGCATGACAAGAAACTCAAAATGACCGTAGCGAGTCTGAAAAGCTGTCTTTGGAATGTCCTCTTCTCTTATCTTCAGTTGGTGATATCCGGATCGTAAGTCAATCTTTGAGAAATAGCAAGATCCTCCTAACTGATCGAACAACTCATCAATTCGGGGTAGAGGGTACTTGTTCTTGATAGTCAATCGATTAAGCTGGCGATAATCGACACAGAGCCTCAACGATCCGTCATGTTTCTTCACAAAAAGTACTGGAGCTCCCCAAGGTGATGTACTTGGTCAAATAAATCCTTTTTCCAGTAATTCGTCCAACTGCTTCCTCAATTCCACTTTCTCAGCAGGTGCCATTCGATACGGGGCAATAGAAACAGGCGCTGCTCCTTGAGTTAAGTCGATGACAAACTCAATTTCTCTATCAGGCGAAAGTCCGGGCAATTCATCTGGAAAAACATCTGAAAATTCGTCCACCACAGGAGTGTGAGAGGATAGGTCACTCTTCTTTAGTTCTCCATCTGAAGCAAAGATCGTCCCAAGATTGGTGAAATTCCTTCGTCCTCCAATACAAGCCTTTAGCACCGGGGCTAGCGTCACTGTTCCTGTTTTTGCCTGAAATTCGATGACTTGTCCATTCTTGGTGAATAAAGAGACACGTTTCCTATGACAATCTACTATTGCCTGGTATTTAGTTAGCCAATCCATTCCTAAGATTACATCAAACTCTGTCATAGTTATTACATATAGGTCAGCCGATAGTTTATGTTCTCCTATAACAATACACACTGATTTACAAATTATGGATACTTCAGCTATCTCGCCCATTGGTGTACTAAGGGTTAATGATGAACTACATGTCTCAGTTTCTAATTGTAGTACGGAAGCAAATAACATAGATATAAATGAATGAGTGGCACCAGTGTCAAATAATACATGAGCCCAAGAATGAGACACGTGAATCATACCGTCTACAACTGAGTGATCAGCCTGTTTTCCTTGTCCAGTTGTAGCCGTAATTGCATAAGCTTGTGCTGGTGCTTTTCCTTTATCACTTTTTCCTCGGTTTCCTTGGCTACTACTAGCCTTATTATTATTTCTCCCAGAAAAATATGGCCTTTGATTCACTGAGCCTTGTGGAGTCGGTTGGAAGTTCTGATTAGCATAAAAATTGGAACCCTGTGGCCGCTGTTGATAGTTGTACTGAGGCTGGAACCCTCGAGGTTGAGTTACTGAGACTTGGGAAGCTGGAGTGTTTTGCTGAGGCGCTCCACGATTTTGACTCCCTCCCCAAACAGTGGAGCCAAAATGACTTCCTTGTGGCCTTGGTGCAAAGGATGATTGTGTAAGGCGGTTAGGGCAATTTCTCCTCAGATGTCCCACTTGTCCACAGTTATGACAAGCATACGGTTGGAAACGACCACTGCTAGAAGATCCACCACCAATAGTCACTCCACTATGCTGAATGACTTGCCCTTGTGACTTCTCTTTCTTACTTATTTTCCTTTGACGCCCACCAGAACCCTTATACTCTCCATAGGAGTTATTTAGTTCTGTCTCTGCCCGCTGTGCCGCAGCTACAAGATCAAGAAAATCTGTTGATGGAACAGCAGCTATCATTTGTCTGATTTTTGACCTCAGGTTATTTCTAAATTTTTCGCATCTCGCCATTGGATCCGATACAGCCCCGGGATTGTAGCGAGACAATTCTATAAATCGAGCATGGTATTCAGCAACTGTTGTATCTCCCTGCACCAGGTTTTCAAATTCTCGCATCATTGCTTGCCTATGGCTCTGAGGAATATAGGTGTTGCGAAAAATGGTTTCGAACTGCTCCCATGTAAGATTCGGCACATCATAGTCGTCTTTCTGAAGATCCCACCATTCTTCGGCTTTACCCTCAAATATATATGTTGAAAAGCTAACCCAATACTCCCGTGGAATCCTCAAGGTGTCCAACTTCTTTTTGACTGCCTTTAGCCATTGTTCTGCTATGACCGGGTTAGGTTCTCCACTAAATGTGGGTGGTTTCTGCTTCATAAACTCCTTCAACAGAGTTAGATGTCGTTGTTCGGGATCACGAACCTCCACAGGTCTTTGCACATTTTGTAATGCTTGAAGAATTTGTCCTAAATTATTTACTTCTGGTGCAGCTGGCGGGGATTGTGATGCATGTCGTAGTTGCTCATCTTCTTGAGCTTGTTCCATCGGTTCCGGTTGCTCAACTTCTTGAGCATGTTCAACCGGTTGTGACAGCTCAGACGATTGCATTTGACGTCTTGGTGGCATAGTTTCTACTGGCTGCGAAAATTTAACTAGGATCAGTACCAAATGATGATGACATTAACACCTAACTTTAAAACCATTCCCAAAGATTAATTTTTAAGGTGGTGCTATACCCCCTAGATTAATCGAACCTAGGCTCTGATACCAAAAATTCTGTAACACCCTTATGTGGGGGTTAACAGTTTTAAATAAATAAAAATAATTTTAAATTTTATATTATTTAAATCAATTAAACAATGCCCATGGGTCTTTAAACAACAAGAAAAATAAAAATAAACGTTTTAAATACAAACCACAGTTTTTAGTGTAGCACCAAATATATATAATTACAGTCATCATCACCATAGTACAATTCTCAAATAACTTAACACAGCCATAAAAAAAAATAATACAACTCTTACATGTTGTAGATAAGTTGTAATTAAACAGGGTCTTCTAACACGAAAACAGCAGGATTGTTTTCGCTTATTCCTCTTCAAATATGTTGCACTGAGTTCCACCTGAGATATGAAGATATGATAGGGATGAGCATCGATATGCCCAGTAGGGAAATCATGACTCACCTTATGGTTTATCCATTACCACATTAAAAACTGCATGGTTAGTAGGTTACATCATATTCCAGATTATGAGGTTTATTATGATCACATCTTATGGATACCGTAGTTAATCATTACCAAGTGTCATAATTACACATTTATACAAATATTACCAATCATCATTGTTCCTAGGTATCCATGTTAAATTGAGTATCACTCAACTCATCGAAACCCAAATGGGCGCACTTGATCACCCTATAAACATTCCAAGGGTGTTCCGGTGAGGGGACATCAAGCCCCGAGTCCTCACCAAATCAATTCCTGTACAGTGTGTTCTGGGACTTTCAACCCAAGGAAGCGTCATCACCTTCCCCCTATTTTACCTTTTTGGGTATTCATGCCCAAGGACGTAACCGCCGCCCTCTTCATGTCTCACCATTTCTCTATATTAAATCATTATTAATAGAGTCAGTTTTCCTAACCATGCTTCTCAATTTATAACATGTGTCAATTCATTATGTTCCTCGCCGTACAATACAAGACGAGTCCATGTCATAGTTTCATATGTGATACTCATATAATATCAGTTCAACATAGATATATATATATTGCGGCAAAACAATCAATTTTAATTCTATAAAAACCTCACAAAAATGAGTAATAGAATCCCTACCTTTCAAGCTTATCAACAATCTTTTAATCCTGGAATCAATTAACGTTAGCTCCACACATCCTTGACCCTAAGGCATGCATAAGGACAATTAAAACTAAAGCACAACGTATAATCACATTCATAAGTGAGTTATGTGTAAACCCGTCTACTAGTGCCATTAAAGTATTTTTATGCATTAAACATGGAGAAAATGCATACTAAAAACTAAGTTTAGATTAAAGAAAACCTACCTCAAAACTTCTTTGAAAAGCACCAAAGTTTGGGTTATCAATCAAGCTTGAATTAACTTTAAAACCGCCTCGATCATCGTTGGGAATTATAATTGTCTTGGCCACAAAGAGAGCTTTGTGCTCTATGTCTTTAGTTAGAAATTTGAAGTGAGAAGGGAGAGAATGAGAACTAGAGAAGAAGGTGGTGATAGTTAAATAAAAAGATATCAAAATGCTTAAGAGGAATGAGATGTTTACGGGGAAAAGTTGTAAGAAGAAACAAAAGAGTCTTAAAGGAAAATATCATCTTGTCTCCCATGAAGACTTTTAGCAAATAATGCCAACATAATTGAGGGGATAATTGGAGTGAATTATAGAAGAAGATAAGGAAATAATTAATTAGGTGGTTGAGAAAATATCTCCATGTCTTCTATGAATTGACGGAAAATAATTCAATGTCCCCTTCGGATACCTTTAGCAAAATGAGAAGAAGTCTATATAATTGAGCAATAATTTAGGGAGACAAGATTGGTAGAAGTAAGTGTTGGTAAGTTTTGAATGTTTCTTAGGAAGACTTGGTAAGAAAATACTAAAATGGTATTTTTTTTAAATGATCATAAACAACTTAGTAATTTTAAATAGTCACATTTTATTCATTAAATTTTACAAAATTATGCCCGTTAAAAATACGGGTGTTACAAAGAGTGTCACACGGGAGAGAGGAAGAGAGAGGGTGAGCTGAGTGAGACAGTGGGAGAAGAGAGAGAATAAATAGAGAGAAAAAGTGGACGGTTTTACTATGCAGAAACCGTGTGCCGCCTACGGTTTTGAAAAACCAAATATATTTGACATTTAACAAAATTGTTTTGTTTTAAAAACTCAAAATAATATTTTAAAACAATAAGAATCATTAGAAATCATCAAAATAGGAAAAAAAAAACTTTAAACTCAAAATGTCACCAATGATCAAATTAAGCTTAAAATATTCATTATGACACACTAATCCACCATTTTGCATTCTAATATCATTTAATTAATTTCGGAGTGTTACAGATTTGCTCTTTAAATATGTGTTTTGTGTGAAGTAATTTCCATTTTCTTCGATGGTGGCTTTAACATCATATGAGATGCTAAAAATGGAACATGGAATATGAATACTTTACTACTCAAAAACTATGTTTGTGATTCACTTTAATTATGTCTTTGTGTGGTGCTTCTTTTTTTTTCCATCTTTAAACCATTGTTTCACTCAAAGTAGAGACTGTTGGTTTACTCAATGTAGACCGGTAGTTTACTTTAGTTATACGTTTGTGTGAAGACCTCTTTTGGGACAACAAGAGAAATATGCCAAACAAATAGGGTAATAAAAATTAACAGGCTAAAACTTAAGATAGATTAATAAGTAGGCCAGTCTATATTCATTAAATAATATAATAATTAAATTATCCCTTTCTTCCCACCTCCTAATTTCATGTCTCTCTCTTTCTTAAATCTTCCTCGTTGGAGTTGCGTCAGCCGTTCACCGGAGTCACACCAGGAGCAGATTGCCTGATGTCATCGGAGTGACATTTATCACTGGAGTCCTCCCATCGTTGCTAGGGTCGCTTGAGAAGCAAATCGTGGAGTCGCGTGAGGAGTAGATCGCTTGTCATTGCTGAAGCCACGCTCGTTGATGGAGTGCTCCTGTCGTCGCTAGAATCGCTCTTGTCGCTGGAGTCCTCCCATCGTCACCAGAATCGTCGAAGGAGCAAATCACTCGTTGTCACCGGAGTTGTGCGAGGAGTAGAAGTTGTCGCCGAGGTTGCGCCTGTGGTTGGCGTCATCGCCGTTGCAAGAAGAGCACCATCGCTATCACCCGAGGAGTAGGTCGCCGCCGATGGAGGAGCACGGCGAGAGAGAGACTAAGACGGATGCCACTCGAGGACGTTGTCGGTAAGCAGGTTCACAGACAAAGAACCCAACGTTGAAAAGATAAGATGAGGAGAGAGGGGGAAGAGGAAAGAAAAAGTGTATGCTAGGATTTTTGGGATGAAGAAGATGAGGGTATTTTTGAAATTTTTATTTAAGTGTAAATAGGAATTTACAAAAGTCTTGCCCATTTGTGGAAGTGATAAAATTTTGGCCTAATAATTTTCATTGGTATATTATTTTTACTTATTTGTTGTAATTTTTAATTTTTATTTTATTTTTTAAACTACTAACTTACTTAAAAAATATACCAATGATTTATCTGTTAAACATATCAAAATAAAAGGGCAATACAGACCGTTTAGCACTTCAATTCTAACTAACGTTTTAAGTTTAAAAGTTATAACATGCAAGAGCTTCACATTGTAACCACCTTTTGCGTTTTTACTCTAATCGTAAATGTAGTATACTCAATAGTAATATAACTCAAAAGTAGACTTTGTAACTCAAAAGTAGTATCTATCAAAGCAAAAATAGGAAGTGGAAAACCACTAATCTTTCTTCACAAGTGGTACGTAGCGTAATCAATTGGGAGTATCACCGTCTTCCTTTTTTGGGTTGAATGCCTATTCCAAGCTTTAAAAGACCCAAACAGGTCTGCAAAGTAAGAGTCTCACAAAATGTAGACGAGTGAGTTCGGTTATTTGCTAAAATGGATTGAGTTGAACTGGAATCATGAAATGGACGCATTAATTGGATCTGAATCTAATAAACACCCCAATGTAAGACTGAACTCAAAGTCTCTTGTTCGGTTTTTTGTCCTTAAAAAAAGATTAATACATTGAAACAGCTTGGAGACAAAGTTTGACTATCAAGCTGTAGCTAGGAGCAAAGGAGGAGGAAATAATAGCATTCTACCATTACTGCCATTAATGTTATGGTGATGGGGCTCCATGGCCCATTGACATCAGAGAACGAATGTGGTAAGCTTTTTGTGGCCTACCATTCAGCTTTGGCTATAATAATCCCTCGGGGAAAAAGAAAGACCATTTTTCACTATATTCGCCGGATGTGCCTCTTATGAAAAGAAAAAAATGTCGCAACAAGTCTTCGTTTTTTCACTGTGCAAATTTTGGATAAGTTCGTCCCTTTTTATTCTTAGTGAATTTTTGAAATTCTTTTTGAATCATGACCTGCGTCTTACTTTATCTTTTCTTCAGGCCAAACTATATATGTATACATCGTAACAATCTATCTGCCGTCCAACTCTTGACATGTGTAACGCGTTGAATTATTAATGCCTCCTTTGATTTATTGGTTCGAATTGTGTTAGTTTGAATAGAAAATTTCGAATTGTATAGTTTAAACAGTAATTTAAACTAGTGTTTAAATGCGTAGTTAAAGTATTAATTTGAACAAGATATCTAATTTTAATTTATATTTGGATGATTATAGAAAACTCTAGTTTAAAGCATAAAAAATTATTTAATTAAAAAATAAATATGAAATATGTAAAAGAAGTAATTTAATTAAAAATAATATGAAATGATAGTGTTAAATTTTAAATACAAATATAAAAGAGTGAAATCACTATTTAATATTGATTTAAAATATTGAAATAGAAGGGGATTTGAATATAATTTGAACAATTCAGCTCAATTTAAAGTGTCCAGTTTAATTCAAATTAAATGCTTTACCCAACATCAATTTAAATTACGATCATCGTTCAAACTGAGTCAAAGGCGTTCACCCAATATCAATTTAAATTACGATCATCGTTCAAACTGAGTCAAAGGCGTTCGTTGAATCTTTGGCTTTTAATGACCAAAAAGACCCTTAGGTGTTCTCTAGTCGAGTTAGTAGGACATTTTTCAGAATTTTCACAGGTGTATATGCTTTTTTTTTCAGCCATATGATGATTACATATTCAGCGCTTTCCTTCTCTATTATTTGAGTTGAGCTTTTCGCGAAAAGGGCAGCAGACAACTTTGCCTACTTTTTTAGGGAATAAATTTATGGCAGGTAAAAAATTACTCATTCACGTTCTATCAAATTTGAATGAACAGATTTTTATCAAATTTGAATATATATATTTATTTTGATATAATTATGACACAAATTAACGGTCCAAAATTACAAAGTATCGATATGTTACTTTTTAATGCATAGATAGTCCCACAGGCGGTGCAAAGAGCGAAAGAAGTGCGCAAAATGCGCTTAAAGAATCACACAGAGAATCTGTCCCCATCGTCCTTTACAATGAGGGTGCTTCATAATTGAAAGGTCCATTTTTTTTTCTGCCACACTATATATATATATTACCGTGACCATATCTATAATCTATGTGACCCTCAAAAGGTGGTTACACAATTTTTAAAAAAAAAGGAAAAAAATTGTCATCCTTGAGCGGTTGTACTATGTGGGTAACAAGTGAAAGCAAATGGTCTTAAAAATCTGTCGGATACTTTGAATAATGTTACAATGATGTTTGGTATTCAGTCACATTCCAATAGTTGACCGACAATGAAATGGATCGTCTAAATGAGTTTTGCATTCTCCAATCAACTTAAGATATTCTGTGTCCTATATGTTGTATTTCTCACAAATTTAAAGTTTTTATCTCTTTTTTTTTTTTTTTTTTCTATATACAGCTTGTTTTATCACATGATCATTCCATTAGCTTGGGCTCATCTGTACTAAGAAGGATATATATATATACAAGAGAAATATTGATTAGTGCAAACAAATTACTAAAGCAAACATTTATTCAAAATAAAATTTAATTAATGCACTTCAACTGTTCAAATAGATTTTCATGCCTATTAAAATTTTAAAAAAGGTGATATCTTTAACATAACTGTAAGATTATTTTAAATTTTTAGTAGGAGTTATTGCATATTAGTATAATATAATACTTATTTATGTATATGAGATTTTAACCACAAAAAATTTGAGTGCGGCTGCAAGCCTCAACTGGTCCTTCACTAGCTTTGTGGGAGATTAAAGCTAGTTTTCTCTCTTGAACACACCCACTAAAAAAAAATTCAGGTGCTTATTTATGAATCTGGTCACCACTTTACATTAACTATATAACACGTAGGGAAACGACTAGTTTCACTATCAGAATCAAACAACAAAATTAATAAAAGAGATGTTTTTTTTATTATCCGTACTTTTTATTTGTGTGTAATATACACAAAATTTGAAACTACACTTTGTGATTTAAACCGTATTGCGAATTAAGGAGCTTTTTAGCTTAGTATTAATGTTTGTGTTGTTATGATCAAGAACAATGAATTTGGAAGTGGAAGGTAAAAGAAGAGAATAATGGAGAGAATAGAGTAGTGCAGCCGAACCCAGGCTTAAAATTGAAATTTAAGAAATGAGGGGGTGAACTGACAGTTTTCAGAAGAGAATGCGGTGGAATTGATAGTTTGGTCTGTTTTCATGCAGAGAAAGGCAATAATTGCACCAGTTGAAAGTTAGAGAAACAAAGGGCTCATCAGCTTGCTGCTTTGCTTGGGTTGAGGATATGGACCAACTTGATGTGGCTAGGACCATTTGACAAGTCTCTTTCTCACTGCAAAACGATATTGCCCATATGCATGCAGTTTATATATTATATATTATATATACTCAGAACTGTATGATGAAAGGTATATATATAAGAACAATTTTTATCAATTTTTTTTAAATATTCATATTTTTAATCCTGCGTAATTTAACATAATGTTTCTAATTTCAAACTAAACTATCATATTATATATAATATGAGTTGTTTTGCGGTCTTTCTAGACCACCAAGAAGTAAAAAAATAACATGGTTGTTATTAAACGTAACATTAATATTAGAAACTTAGAGAATTGTAACGCTTAAAAATTTATATTAAAGAATGTAACAAAAAAGATGTTTCACGGCCAACACTTTAATTACAATCATGTTATGCATATTTAATATATTAATTTTATATTCAATAAATGTCATTACGTTTTTCTTTTACATGGTACGACAAACAAAAAATCTTTTCGAGAGAGGCATAGAAAATCCTATATGCATATTTTTATGTTCTACCATATAATCATATACGTGTGTGTACGTATGTTCACCGAATGCACGGCTAGTTAAGGACCCCATGTAAGGGTACATGTGGCCAAATAGTGAGATCCTTGGTTAGGCTGCTTTGTGGAAAAAGAGAGTGGGAGAAGTAACCACTCACCTACGTACTGCAATTTGGTAATTTTGCAGGCCAGTATTGCATGTTTGAGTGTTGTACTAAAACAATGCAAAATATATATATATATATATTATATCTAACTATACAGTCTTAGATAGCCTTCTTGATCTCTTCTGATCTGGTCTATACATGACTTTTTGAGATGCAATAGCGATTCTCAAACAGTTATCAATTTAGGATTCCCATAAGAATATATAGAACGGGCATTTGAGTAGTACGCTGCCAATCCACTATATGTTGCCACTTATAGGACTCTCTTTGAAAAAAAAGAGCTTTCATATAACATATAAACATAAAAAACGTAATGCAACATTTATTCCACATAATATGATATTGTTGTAGATGTGTAACGTTTTTTTAGTGTTACACCTAGAACGTAACATCATGCAGTTACATTGAACATCATCAAACCCTGAAATAATCATTATTTTTTAGTTTACATAATAGAAAGGTGGAAAACCTAAAACCTTACAAGGGTTCCATTTTCTAAAGTGGTTCATGATTGTACACAGGATGCCAATTTCAGAACTAGATTTGAACCACTCTTAAAATTAAGGGCTCTGGCGAAGTCGAAACATAAACAAGCTAAAGATTTTGACTTGTGGTGGGCATGAGGCTCAGATAATCAAATGGATTTCCTATTTTGTTATCTCTCTCGTTTAATAATATTTTATCTCAAATATAAATTTACAATAATTTCATAGATAATGTAAAAGAAAATTAAAATTTACTCGACGTCTTATATGCACATGCTTTTCATTCATGTGAAAACAACTAACCGAATAAATAGAGTAACTGATGGAACAACAAAATCATAGCATAAAATTCTATCTATTTACGCAACTTAAATAGGATTAAATTTTCTGTAAGGACAACTATGACGGAATATTGGCTGGCTACATACCCGGCCGTGCTTCAAATCCGCCCCCTTGTCATCCCTATTATCGTAAACAATCAGCTTGCATGCCTCAACAAAAGCAGTTATATATAGAGAGAGTGGATGGTTTAGAAGAAGTGAATGGATAGCCTAAATGAAAATATAGGAAGCTGTATTAATCGGCTTTCTTCTCCAATTTTTTTTTAAAAAAATTTTGTTGTGGCTTGATTAATTTGTGTATATACATGAGGGGCAACAATACAGGCCAATGGGGGATATTCATATAATATACAAGAAGCTTTTTCGGTAGATGTTGTTGCGAACCATTAAAAAATGGAGTAAGAAGAGATAAGAGTGTCCCTTTCGTGCAATTAAGCAAAAGGGAACAAAATGAATGGAAAAGTATTTTGGAGTTTATAGAAGAGGAATAAATATTGACGCAATAATAGTAAGTGAACAGTGAGTCTCAATCATGCGCGGGCTTCTGCTAATCTCTAATGCAGGTTCCACATGTCAGGCTCACATGTTGTACTACATCCACTCGTTGCCAACTCACTAATTGCCATCGCCAATTTTTGTCCTCTTGTCATTTTTATTTTTATCTATTATTATTATTATTATTATTATTTGCATTAAGTCGTCTTCTTCCTCCCTCATCTTCTTTAAGGAAAAAGGAATACTACTGAAAAAAAAAAAGCTTATTTATTTTCCCAAAGAATATGTCTCTTGAGATAGAGCCATTTGAGAGCTACCATTTATATTGTGATTTGTAGTTTTAATTAAGTTTTTAGTGGTGTTGTTTTCACATGTTAATTTTTTTAATTTAAACTCTTAGTTTCAATTTATTTTTCAAAGGGCTTTATTTAAAAGAAAGTATAGAAGAAGTTGCCAATTAAAGATATGGTTACAATCTGTGCATGACCATATACTTTTGTACATGTAATGTAGTTACTTACTATTTATATAAAACAAAAGTATTACAATGAATACACAACTTAATGTAGATTATAAAACTTAACATAGATTTACATATATGTATGTATGTATGTATGTATGTTGACATATATATTATTAGAGGAATAAGATAAGATTTGCTAAAAAAGACCATAATAAGTCGTGAACATCTATAATAAAGGCAATTAAACTCAAAACATCATGCCTATTTACTGAAAACCACAAAAGAATTGAGGGTGGAGACCCACTACATTTTCTAAGGTGTTTGGAAATATTGGATAGAACTAATTTGTTAAAAATATTATAGCTTATAAGAGCTTTACTCTGTAATATATTTTTCCTTAACATTATAATATGTGAGAGCTTTACACTGTAACAACCAAAAGCTTTGATTTGGATTGAGAATACGAAACACACTATTCATTCTATTATTTCCCATCCAAGAATTGCTAAGTTGTTAGATATACATTCATGAAAAGCTTTATGGTTGTAACTTTTATATGTAATGCTCTGAAAATTAATTAAGTGTT
The DNA here is from genome assembly GCA_025403435.1 of Artocarpus heterophyllus. Taxonomy (NCBI): domain Eukaryota; kingdom Viridiplantae; phylum Streptophyta; class Magnoliopsida; order Rosales; family Moraceae; genus Artocarpus; species Artocarpus heterophyllus. Next base: position 624,002 of record JAJQZP010000358.1, read on the forward strand.
ATTAGTATATAAAATGGTGAATTAGTATGCCATGATGTATTTTAAAACTTAAATTGACTATTTTGTGATACTTTTAAATTAATGTTATTTCTAATTATTTTAATTATTTTTAATTACTCTTGATTATTTTTATTTGTTATTTTGAATTTTGAAACAAACAATTTATCAAATACCAACTACGACACTTTATGCAAAACCATGAATGGCACGCGGTTTTCCTATCTGCATTTACTCTCCCTCTTTCTGTTTATCTCTCCCACTCTCCCTCACTTCCTCATTCTCTCACGTTCTCTTTCTCCCTCACTCTCAGATACTCTCTCGTCTCTTTCTCTGTCTCACTGCCTCTCTCTTTCTCTTTTCCCTCTCTTTTGATTCAAAATTTTGAACTCAAGCTTTGATTCTTGGCTGGATTGGAGGTCAAGGAACACGATTAAGCTACTTCAAACTTGTTTTAAAGCTTGGATTCAGGGTTAGTTTAACTTTTTTTAAAATTTCAAACTTTCTCCTTAAATTTTCAATTCATTTAAAATGTTGAAATCTGAGTTATATGAGCTTAGAAAACCTTAAATCTAAGTTAATGGGACTCAAAACAGCTAGAACCTTGGCTTGATTTGGTGAAAATAGATTTAAATTAAGTTTTTCTCTTTTTCTCTATTTTTTTCATTTTCGGATTTAATAGAAATTTTCTATGTAAATCTTGTTTAAACTAGTTCAAAAGTATTCTATTATGTTTTTCTATCTTCTACGACTATTTTGTATGCCTAGGAATTGAGAAAACAAGTTGGAAATGAGGATCTGGGCTCGGGGAGGCCGAGACCCAAGCCCAAAAATTTTCAAAATTTTCTTAGTTTGGTAGGTTGAACTTTGAGTTTGGTAGGCTAGATTCATTTCAACGGCAGGCTGGACTCATAGGAGGTTCGGCAGGTCGGACCCAAATGGCTGGCAGGGCCGTCCGAGATTTGTAAAAATTTATCTTTTTTCACCCGTTTTTCCTATTTTAAACCCAGATTGGGATTTTAACATTGTAATATGATTTTACAGACATAACTGGCAAACTAGGACACTGGCAAACTAGGACACCATGAGATAGGTTAGAAGTGTAAAATATCCCATGCTGGATATTGACACGTTTAGTTTATATTTAAGGTTATTCGTAGTTCCGTGGAGCTAATGTATAGTAGAGCGGGACTACGGTATTGGGAATTGAGACTTCTAACCCTTTCCTTGGTAGCCAAGTTTTTAAATGATTTTTGGCCTCAAAATGATTTCCTTTGAAATATTTTTAATAAATGATTGAAAGGAGATTTTTATGAGTTGTTTTCATAAACAATAGAATAAGCTGATTTTCATAATGAACCGCATAATAAATGTAAATGAAATTACTTAGTAAAATGAGTTTTTAATAACTATAGAAATGCATAGATGGACATGATGCCATACTCAGAGATCGGGTCCTATAGAGTGTGACTTTAGGGGCAGGTCCCGAAACTTAAGTGGGCCACTACGGTGGTGATACTTATGGTTTGCCTAAGAAAAGATAATAATATCCTTTCTGGTCAAACAATAAACGGTTTTTTTTTTGTAAGATTGATTTTATTGGATTTATTTATCCATTTATTTATTTAATTGTATTTTCTAAACATTTTCTTGAATGATGAATTTTATATTCAAAATTAAATGTTTTTATAACTTAGTCCTACTGAGCCTTTCGCTCATTCTTTATTTGTTTTCAAACCTTTCCCTCTAGGTGGGATCCAACTTAGGATCGATGGAGAGTCCACTGACCGGACTCGTGGACTTGCGAGCAGTAGAAGACCCTGAATAGGTTATTTGTATTAATTAATCAAGGCATGCATCGTTTTAACTTTTTTTTCTATATTAGACTATGGTTGTAATTTAATTATTGTTAATACTATGTGTGTGCACAAGTTGTGGGCCCGGTGGGACCCAATGCGCATTTTCCCTCTCTCTTTACTATATTATTTCATTTTGTTTTATCTTACTAGTTTTATTATTATAAATCTTTGTTTTAAAGGTTTTAAATCTATCACATTTTTATTAATTATCTAATTCCCTAAAATAATTAACTTTTAACTTAATAAATTTGAATTAATTAAACTAATTAACCCGTCAAGTCACCTTCCGAGTTTCGGGACGTGACATTATACAACTAGAATTCCCACGCACAAAAGCACTGTGTGTATATATATACATAGATCTATAGGTAAATCTGTGTCTATATATATACACATAGATCTATAGGTAAATTTCACGAATTCTTCTTAAACTATGTCATTTGTATCAATATATCCCTAAACTTTAAAAAGCATATATTGTGCTCTTGAATTATAATACTTCTTAATATTCAAACCCCAAACTTTGAAACATATGGTTTATTGGATAAAATTGTTGAATTTCGTTTGATTTAAGATTCGATATGATACTTAAGTATTGATACGAATGTTCTTTTCACTTTAAATAAACTAGTTGCCCATCAAACTCTTGTATATTCTATCTTTATAAAGTGCTTGCTTAAAAGCAAGAAAAAGAGGGAGGAAAAGTAGAGAACATATTGTAATTCAAGTTTTGAGTAAACTTTAAGGGTTTTGAATAAACTGATGAATTTATGTTTTTAGTGAGCATAACAAGTATTATTTTATAAAAAAAATAACACATTTCATAGTTTAGGAGGTGAATTTGCAGTACTATTATAGTTTAGGGGGCACGGCATATACATTTTTAAAATTTAAGAGTATTTTGACACAAATGACATAAGAGAATTCGTAAAATTTATCCTATATCCAACTGCGGAGGCAATATATTGGTGAGCGGGAGGTTGGGGGCGCTCAAGCCCCCTCAATTTTTTGTTGCCTATGTATATATCTATGAACAAGCATATGTAATATATTAAAAATTGTAAAAAAAGTCCCCCTAAAAAATTAAATAAATTCCCCAAAAAAATAAATATATATTATATTGATTACATTTTCAATATTAGCCTTGTGATAAAAATTTAAGGCTTCATCATTCCCTATATTTGTATATAACTTGGAATTTGTTGATTGGAAAATCTGGGCCATATACATATGTATGCCTATAATTCATTAGAAATTATAAGGGCAATCTCTATAACCTTGAGGGCCAACCACATGCATGGAGGGGATCAACAGGAAGCTTCTACAAAAAAGACCCTCGTTATGTTTTTTCCTTTTTGTTTTTATTTTTTATTTTCCTTAATCCATTTGTGGCATATAGAATACAAAAAGAACAATATGTTTGGGAAACAAACAAAGAGAAAGAGTAGTAATTTAATATGGTCTTTTATGGGAGTTCTAATTTAGGGAGGCGTAGTTGTTTGGAAACTTCAAAACAATTGTTATACTATGGACCATGGGAACTCAAAAATCTCGAGCTAGGTTTCCAACCACACGCACACTCGTGCACTCTTGGAGACATTAATTTATCACGGTGACTCTGGTCAAACTTGAAAAGGAACACCTTCATTTATATAAATATTATAACATATATTAATATTACATATAAACGAGATAACTTCGCTGGAAGTAGAGAAAAATTAACCCATAATTATAATATAGGCACACCCTTGTCCATTATATAATTAGAAAAAGTAAACACGATTTTCTTTCATTAATTACTATTCCATTTCTCAGTCCTTGTCTGAATGCAGCTACATTACTTATTTAGTGATTGAAATGTTTAATTATTTCGGAAAATGCTATAGAAACTGTAATTAATTTATGGCTAAGTATATAAGAGAAGACTTTGCCCTCTCAGAGACTACTGTGTTTGGTACAGATCTCTCTTAGACGAACACAGTCACTTAGAAAGACACGGAAAATCCAATATTCATTTTTTTATTTTTAACTAATCGACCCTATATTTTTTTATTTTTAACAACATAGAATATTAGAAGTTTCTACAACGTGGTGTTCACGTTTATTATCAATGAAGTTTACCAAATTATTTTATTAATTATTTCTCTCTTTCATCAAATTACACCAAATTGTTGAAGTACGAGTTTTTTTTTTTTAACAATTAAGAATGGAAAATATGTGCACTTTTTCAAAATGGCGAATTGGGTCAATATTATAGCTTACCAAGAGATATCTATCGTACATCATGCTTACTTGTAGGAGAGATTTATTTTTTTTAATAATATATTCAACTACAGGATTTTAAATCGAATGAGTTTGAATTCAACTAGATCAACTAGCAATAAAGATCTTAATTATTTTAATTTCCCAACTTTCGTTTTGGTAAACACTATAATATGAACAAGTTAAGTTCTCTTGAATTCTGTTAGTCAAAGAATATGAATGAGCAAACAAATTATATAAGATTGTCCTTTTCCAAACTTTTTCCGAAGTTTTCACCCATACACACACACACACTAATACTAATCTTCCTCATTAAACACCTCTCTCTCTCTCTCTCTCTCTCTCTCTCTCTCTCTCTCTCAACTTCTTCTTCTTACACACACACACACAATATATATATATATATATATATATATCCGTACGTGGAGTTAGGAGAAGGATCTAGTACTACCAGTATTATAATTTGTAATAGTAGTGGCTAAAACTTGCACATTATCATCATATAGAATATATATGCTAAACAGGATCACAACAATCTTTTCTATTAAACACATAGAGTGCTTTTTGGTCATCACCGTCCTCGCCGGCTTCATTGCCGGAACTTTTTTTTTAACCACTTGCTTTTTGCAGTTGGCTATCGTTTTCACCCCTCATATTCTGAGTTCCACGCGTCACGACAGTGTTAATTTTCAAAAGCAATATTGCATTTTGTTTCCAATATGTATATATGTACATCTATGAGTGCTTACTATTGGGTCCACGTGTTGTTATGTGATTGAATTGCTTGAAACGATCTATTGGTTCTTTTTGGGGAGTCTACAGAATTCACACGGCCCCTACACGGAAGATTTTGATGAAAGGGTTGAATCGGGTAAAAGTCTTATTTTTTTTTTGAAATAAAAAAAAACACGTTTTTTTGTGTAGGTAAACTGTCTTAATTTTTTTCAACAAAATAAGAAAAATGACTGTAGTAAAATAAGGAACCTCAACATGATGAAAAAAAAAAAAAACTGGAACCGTTTTGATACCCAAAAAATCTTTTTTTTGGTGTCAAAAACTGTTCAAAAAAAAGTGGTCTATTTGTCAAAAAAAATTTTGGCCGGGCCACTTTCTCAAAATGCCTGCCCCTACACGCCACCAAGAGGGCGTTAATTATGCTGTATACTTTTGCCCCGTTTGGATCATAGGTTCGAATTATGTTAGTTTAAATTTTTTTTAATTTAAACATAAAAAATTAAATTATATAATTTAAATGATAATTTGAACTAACTTTTGAATGTATTGTTTAAGTATTAATTTATACAAAATATCCAATTTGAATTTGTGTTTGATGAGTATTGAAAACTCTAGCTTGAAGCATAAAAAAAATTATTTAATTAAAAATAATATGAAATAATAGTGTTAAATTATTAGCTATAATTATGTAATAGTAAAATCACTGTTCAATATTAGTTCAAAATATGGAAGGAATGAGAGTTTGAACTTTAAGTTAGGTAATTCAGCTCAGTATGAACTGTCATATTAGTTCGAATTAATTACTTTACCAAACATCAATTTAAACTATGATGGTCCTTTGAACTGAGCCGAACTAAATTAAACCAGTCAAACAAACATGGTCTTTATAATGGAATGAAAATCTTGACCCCTGTTTGGTTTGCTGGTTCGAATTGTGTTAATTTAAAACTTTTTTGTTTAAACTAAAAAATCTTAATTATGTAGTTTAAATAGTAATTGGAACTAGTGTTTAGATGTGCAGTTTTAAAGTGTTAATTTGAATAAGATATCTAATCTAAATTTATATTTGGATGTGTATTAATAACTCTAGTTTAAAGCATAAAAATTATTTAATTAAAGAATAAACATGAAATATGTAAAAAGAAGTTATTTAATTAAAAATAATATAAAATAATAGTGTTAAATTATACATATAAATAGAAGTGAAATTACTGTTTAATATTAGTTTGAAACATTGAAATAGAAGGGGATTCAAATTTTAAGTTAAGCAGTTCAGTTTAGTTTTGAACTATTAGTTTAATTCAAATTAAATACTTTACCAAACACCAATTCATACTGTGATGGTTGTTCGAACTGAGCTAAACTAGACCGAACCAGTGAAGCAAACATGGCCTTGGAGATTCTCATGGTTGGTATAAGAACTACATTTTTTTTTAATTCTTATAAAGTCAATCTCATAAGGTTCATTTTAGTGTAGTTCAAGATAATTTAAACCCACCGAACATATTAATATTAATTTTCCTGGGCATGATTTAAATACCATAGATAAACATATTGCAAATAATTATATATAACACTCTCTTTCATTCCTCTCCATAAGCTGTTGTCACACCTTAGGCTCTCCATCGTTGCCACAACACCATCGTCGTAGCCCCACAAACTAGACGTTGTTGTACTCCACCACAATCTAGACATGAGCCGTTGCGTCACACTAGACAATTTGTTGCACATCAAAATCCACACTTTGCCTTCATTGTTGTCGCCCTTCTCCTAATCTTGGATTGAGAAGGATAGTGAGAAGGGGATGCAGAGGATTTTTTATTTTAAAGTTTATAGAAATTAGGTATCAAAAGGATAGCTATTTAATTTGATGAGATCTAATTAGTTTTAAAATACCAAAAATTATTGATTTTAAACATACACAACCAAACACAATAAAATAATATTCTTGTTAAGATGAGTAAAGATTTTTTTTTAGGCATGCAAACAAACCTAATAATGTAAATTTCTTGAGAATTAGAATTACATGCTGTTAATTTTTCAGGAATATGATTACAACTTGTTACCGTGTACCTAGCTACCATAAGTGCAGAATTGATTTATTTGCATGTTTCAACAAATTATGAAGATAAATGAATTTAGTTGGGTAATTGATGATCAGGGTTCTGTTGCATATTGCTTCATCGTTTTTCTAGCTACATAAAATACGTTGCCGGTGTGTACTAATTAAGAAAATTTATATAGGGCGTTTGGTTGGTAAGTTTAAAACCGTTTAAAATAGTTCAAACCATAAAAGCAGTTTAAACTGATGTTTGGTGGTTTAAATGGTCAAAACTTTTAAAATTTAAACTTTACCATTCTCAAATTCACATAGTGCGAACTATTTTCAATTGAAAAAACCCTTATCATCCTTATTTTTTTTTTCTATAAATCATAGTTTTTTAAGTATCAGTTCTTATTTTAAACTTGATGTGATATTTTATTCTCGTTTTAAATTTTTACATTCCAAATACTAATTCAAAATTACCGTTTAAACTATATAGTTTAAAACACAGTTCAAACCATAAATTTTTAACTTATATCATTTTAAACCTGTGCACTAAATGAACATTAAGTGTTGCGCACTTGAATTGTTGGGCAAGAAGTTAAAGTTTAAAAAGATCTTGTAATTTGCCATTTTGGGTGTCTTTTTTTTAAAAAATTTACTTTTCACTTATTTTGAAAGTAATTTAATGACTTAACTATATTGGTACGAGCATATTAATCAAGTGTTTAATGAGCAATTTATAATGCAAACGGCCGACAGAGTTCCTATATATAGGTATCTATATACATATATATACAGAGTTCCTATATAGGTATCTATATACATATATATATATATATGTATATATACATATATATTGCCAAAAAGGTCTTATTTGCCACAGTTATTAAACCAATGCAAAGCTTTGGTGCGTATTATTTGTATTAAATGATACGTTGAGTCATCAAACACAAAGGGACTCCCTACGTAAACCAGTCATTGTCAAATACATTGTTAGCTCAACCTTCACCCTCTGTTTATTAAATGCTCATATAAAGCTGCATGTGCTAGTTTATATTTATATACATATTTATCTATATACTGTTTATATATAATATGATAACAATCAATTTAATTAGATCGAAAAGTATGGAGTAGTGCAATTGTCACAAGAAACATGTAACACATCCCTCAATGCAAATGCCGGGAAAAAAAGATTTCTTGCTAATTGCTATAATTGCTTGAATCAAGATACAAAAAAAAAATATAATAATAATAATAATAATAAAATAAAAAAATTATAGAACCCAAAAAAAATTGTTTAGAAAATAATGCATAAGAGAATGTTCTCTTCTATCATACGCATTTATTTCTCTTTCTTATTTTTTCTCTTTGGAGACAACCTGCAATCTATAAGTCTATTCTGATCTGACTTTATCTTCTCAACCTGTCATTTTCTTTTCTTGCTTTGCAGTGGGTAATTACTTGACTTTTTCTTTCTTTCTTTTCTCTCTCTACTTTTATTTGTTTATATTTTATATTTTTTATTTACACTCACTACTTCAGCTTAATTTGTTCTCTTTTTTTACATTTCACAGTTACCTCTCTCTCTCTCTCTCTCTCTCTCTCTCTCTCTCTCTTAAGTGTCTGTTTATATATATATATATATATATATATATATAGCTATATATATAGATATATATTGTAGCTATGGCTGAGACCTGAGTTGTGGTTAAGTATTGTTTTTGTGGGCAATATCAAAATGACAAACCCTCACTCCGACAATCTTTTCAGTGGTTGGAATAACTTCAACATGCCTCTCCATCCTCACCACTACTACTACTACTACTCTCCTCCTCTATCTTCTTCTTCTTCTTCTTCTTTGAATCCCAATCTTCCTCATCATCATGATATTCACTCAAACAACATTTATAATAATAGTAGTAGTAATAATAATAATCACCTCATTAGCAACAAATTATTATCTTCTTCTTCTCCTAATAATTTCCTTCACTACTCAAGGCCTTCCTCACCTCCTCTCAAAGAAGCTCTTCCTTTGTTAGACAGCTTGATCAGAACCCCAGGAGTACAACAACAACAAGAAGAATGTTATAATTATCAGCTCTCAGTTAGCACTAGTGAAACAGAAGAAACAGGAGATCAGGACAAAAGCAAGATGATGATCAACAAATATCATTATGATTGTGATGATGATCATGATGATGGTGAGAGTGTGACTATGGCTCTTCATATAGGCCTTCCATTGCCAAGCCCTAATTCTGAAACGGGATCTATGGAAAAGGAATTAGCAGCTCATGTGAGTACTCTTGATTCCCAAATTGCCAAGAATATGGGTAATATTTCTACTACTACAAGTCTTCAGTACTGGATTCCTACCCCTTCTCAGATTCTTGTTGGTCCAACTAAGTTCTCATGCCCTATTTGCTCCAAATCCTTTAACAGATACAATAATCTCCAGGTATGATTTCTTAATAATGTTGAAATATTTCACAATGCTTTTTTTATTTATATTAATTTCTTTAATTCCTTGTTTTTTCCCCCTTCATTTCTTGCTAATTATCTCTTTTCGAGCTTTTCACTGTAACTATCATATAATCTAGCTTAGTTACTACTTTTAATTTCACAAATCCAACTTAGTTTGTTTCTACAGATGTGTCTGTGGTAAGGGTTTTGCTCCTTTTTTGTTTTTGCTTTTTTTATTTTTATTTTTATTAATTTATATAGTTCTCTTTGACTTGTGTTTTCGTATTTAATAAGTCCAGCTTATAGAAGTACCACTACTATATGTATTCTGAACAGGAATAGATTCTGGTATTTGAATTTGTTTGCAGATTTGTTTTTACCAATTATTCATGAATATTATTAGTGTTCATTTGTGCTTTTTTGCTATGATATAAATATATATATATTAATGCTTTGAATAATGTGCAACACTTATTCCAAGTCATGGTGGGATCATCTTCAGGTGAAACCAAGCAGGGTTTCAGCTGATGATGATCAAGAACCCTGCACTAGCTTTCTATCTGATCATAGATACATACATATATATATATATATGTACATATATATGTATGATACAGTATTAATGAAACACAATAGTACTACAGTATATATATTTGGACAAAAAAACAAACTTATTAGTTCAAATGCTTTTGGCATCAAAGAAAACCAGTGGATTCAGTTTTTCAGTATAGTAAGTCTGATCATCACAGTCTTTTAACAACCACATGCCCATATATATATATATATATATATATATATATACACCCACCTCTCAACAGTAAAATTAACAAAGATTTGCATGTTCCTTGTCTGCAAATTTTCATATATATATATACAGAAACATCTGCTTTCTTATATATAACTATTGATTAGTTCGTTTAAATTTATAGATTTGCATTTTTTTTCGTATCCTTTTACATATAAATTTTTAATATGCAACTTAAATAATGAATTATAGATATGTTACTGTGTACAAGTCATTATTTAAGTTGTATATTATAAATATATATATATATATATATATATATATATACTGGAGTACTTTTAAACATACAAACTTATTTAATGAGCAAAAAACATATAAACTTGTTTGTTATACTTCTTAAGTAATATATTTTTTGGTTGGAAGCTTCACTATTTTATTAGTAGGTGAGTCTCCATTAAAAAAAAGGGGTAAGGACTACCTGCTCAGCGGATGTTAAGAAGGATACCATATATAATCGAGGGAATTGATATATAATACTCAGATTAGAATACCGATTTGTGTAATTTTTCCCTCTTTATTACCTTTTGATTCTGATTTCTCTCCGATGGATAATTTTTAGCATGCATTAATTTTTAACGGCTTCAGTCTTCAAAATTTATGCATATAAGGTCTGCACTTTGCCCAGATCTTCAAAATATTTTTTTATATTTTAAAAATTTTTAAAACATGATCTAATGTCTAGAAAAACATATGCATATGTGTCTTCTCAAAGAATTTTTATTTAAAAAAAAAAACACAACTTAAGGGTAATTTCACATTTGACTTCATCACGAAATGTGGTGTTTGAATCATCTCACTCTCAAGTTCAAAAAGAAGAAAAAGAAAAAAGAAGACCTAACATAAAAGAGGCTTTTGCATCAGTAGCTACTTGTAATTTCGTCAAATAATCTTTAAGCATATATATTATATTTGTGTGTTTGCAGATGACAACGATTCCCACATATGCAGATTCAAATGTGGTAATTTGGAGTAGAGGAATTATGAACTTGCATATTCCCAATCTTGGTTCTAGCTATACACATGGTCATTTAGTAAAAGGATTATTGGAATGAATTTGATTACTTAGGATTATGTTATACATTATTTTGTATTTGGAGCAGTTGCTTTAAGTTATCAAGATTTTCTAATTTTGTTGTTATTGTAGAAATAAAATCATTTTGGAATAGGAAAAAATGTAAAATAATATTGCTTAGATATACAAGCGTGTGTGATAAATTTTGAGAAAAGCGTATATTCTAATTTTTTTTTTAGTTAATAATTGCTTCAAAAAAGAAAATACTTGCATGCATATTGTAGTTTGGAGTAGAAACAATCATAAACTCGCTAGTTAGTTAATTCCTTGGTTTGGTCCTGGTTAGGTCAATATATATTGTCTAAATATATACACTTGGATTGGGTTAGACTGGATATAGAATTATGCAAAGTACATTATCTGTATTAATTGGTGCACCATCAGAATAGGATATGTACTATGAGAAGTGATGTTTACTTTTATCTGAAAATAAATTAATTTGGAGTGAAAAATAATCTATAGTTATTGTAAAAATGATGATCATACATACGAATTTAATTATAATTAGTTTGTGTTTTCTTAATGTTTTGTAGATGCATATGTGGGGGCATGGATCTCAATACAGAAAGGGGTCAGACTCTCTAAAGGGAAGCCAACCAACTGCAATGCTAAGGATGCCTTGCTACTGCTGCGCCCCGGGGTGCAAGCACAACATCGACCACCTGAGGGCGCGGCCTCTCAAGGACTTCCGCACCCTCCAGACTCACTACAAGCGCAAGCATGGCGTCAAGCCCTTCATGTGTAGAAAATGCGGCAAACCTTTCGCCGTCAAGGGTGATTGGAGAACTCATGAGAAAAATTGTGGCAAAATTTGGTATTGTGCTTGTGGATCCGATTTCAAGCACAAGAGGTCTCTCAAGGACCACATTAAGGCCTTTGGCCGTGGCCACGACGCTATCGACGTGGATTGCCTTGATGATGATGAGGAACCGGCATCCGAAATCGAGCACGACCGCGAGTCCTCAGTGTGAATTTAGTGTTTTGTTTGTGTTCCTGTGTGCAAATTAATTATGATTACTGCAGTAATGCTATTTCTTCACTTATTGATTGCTTCTTCGTTTTTTTTGGTTTCTTCTTAATCTATTAAGTTGAATATTATTATTTCCCTCCTGATTATATATGTAAATGATCAATCTTCTTCATTTATATGGATTAACAGTTCAAGTTTTCCCAGTATGACATAAATATCTTGTCTGGTGAAAAATATTTATATTATTAGCGCATAAGTGCTCATATAAATGTGCGTTTAGATATATATTCAACTTAATGATTTTTTTTCCTTTTCCCTTTTTTTTTGCTACTCATTTAGTTGAATATCCTTCTGATTAGACGTGTAAATGATAAATCTCCTGTAATTTTACATGGAATGATAGTTTCAAGTTTTCTCCGTGTGTATGCTTGCTTAATTGTGTGGAAAAGTATTAAGATATATATTGTGCAGTGCTCATTATACCACTAATGATAATTGCTCTTTTTCCTTCTTTTCTTCTTCTTCTAATTGTTTTTGTTAAATTCTTCCAAATCTAAGTTGCTTCATTGTTAATATTGTTTTTCTCTTTTGTTTTAGTTATGGTATATCAAAATTGACAGTGGTATTGCTAGTTTATTTTGTCAGAATTAACAACAGTGCTGATTAGTTGTGCACCTTTTTTTTTTTTAGCTGGGGCTTGTTAAGAAATGGAGGGTTTTTTTTTTTGGTTACTGCATCTAGCATTTGTTTGTTATTAATTCGTTTGAGACATTATAAGAGTGACAATGTAGTTAGTACCAAAAGTTGAAACCAATTTACAATAACATATTTATACTATAGTATATGTCTACTTTACACTATAGTATGTAAGGGCTTTACATTTTAACAGTTGAAACAATAAAACTAGAACAACGTTGCTAAATATAACCGCAAAGGCAATCAGAAAATAGAAGTTTATATATACATATGGCCTTGTCCAAAGTTGTAGTTTCTGTAAGATACATCCGGATATCAACTTCGTCTATATACATATACTTTCCGTTTTTGATATAGTGATCTTCTGAAATGATTTTCTTAGCATTTAATACATCAGCGAAGCTAATAACAAAACTGTGCTGTGTTTATCATATATATAATGTGCTTTTATGTATGTATGTAATCAATATTGGCGTGAGACGCCATTAATAACTAATTGGAGTAATTATAGGATAGGATCAAATTGTTTTTTGATTCCTTCCTTCAAGGGATTCTAATGTTTTCTTTCTTTAGATAGGGAGCTCTTAGCTCTGTATAGTTTTTTTTTTTTTTCTTTTTCTTTATACTGCTGTATATTTTAGTTGTATTTGCTACTATGAATAAGAAGGAAAAAAGAAAATATTCCCTAGCAAACACGGTACCAGAGCAATGATCCTGGATCTCTGCTTCAAAAAAAAAAAAAAAGGGAAGAAGGGTCTTTTTTTGGAGACCATGGAACACCAACCATCTGACATAATGCAACACAATAAAGATTTTGCTGGCTCCATATTAGACGATCTGACTATAAGAATGACAGAAGTTTTATCCCAGAACCAAACTCATTCCCACACACCAACATATGACCTTCCTACTGCACAGATTGGCATCAAGTTGGATGGCACCAACTATGCTTTATGGTCCTAGGTTGTCGAGATGTATATCTCCCACAAAGACAAACTGGGATATATCAATGGAGATTTCCCACAGCCTTCATCAACAGACCCGGGTTTCTGAAAATGGAGGACTGAAAATGTAATCATAAAAGGATGGTTGATCAACTCGATGGACCCGTCCTTGATCAGCAATTTTATTCGCTCTACAACTTATTTTGATGGAACTGATACATCTCAAGTTTATGATTTGGGAGCTCTCAGCTATGTACAGTTAATGGCGATGAATATGATAATCAGGAGTTTCACTAATACTTCCAGATTAATGGTCTCCTCCATGAAACTTCCTGCATTCAGACACCAAAACAAAATGGTATTGCCGAACTAAAGAACGGGCATATCTTAGAGACAGCACGGGCTCTTTTGATAGGAGCAAAATTGCTTAGCCGATATTGGGATAGTGCTGTAGCTACTGCAGTACATCTACTGAACCGAATGCCTTCAAAGATATTAGATTTTGAAACACCATTGCAAACCCTTTCTCATCATGTCTCTTTACCAACCACCTCCACAAACCTTTGGATGTGTGGCCTATGTTCATATCCATAAAAATCAATGCAATAAACTTGATCCATATGCAATTCTTTGTATTTTTTTAGGATATGTGTTAGAAATCAAAGCAATAAGCAACAAGAAATAGAGAGAAAATTGCGCACAAGATTTACGTAAAAAACCCTAATGAAGGGTGAAAAAACCACACGCAGAGGAGAAGCAATCCACTAATCACAAAACGGAAATTACAACGGTGTTTAGAGCGCTCAAATACAGAAATTCACTCACTCAATCACTCACAAACTCACAAGACTGAGTTCTCTGTATCACTCTCAACACTATAATCTCTATGAAATTTTGTGACTCTTTGTGACTCTCTAATATGACTCTCTCATGAAATATGAAGAATATGATGTATTTATATGTATGAGGACTCAAACCTTAGCCCAAAATAACCCAAAAATGCATAAAAACGTAAAATACACGATCAGGCCGCATTGGAGCGCCGCGGCCCTGCTTTCAAGGGCCGCGGTGCTGCCTTACTGCCAAAGGGGTTGAGGGGTCTTGGGTCACAAAATAACAATCTCCACCTTGACACAAAATCCACCACAAAGAACTCCAACATGTGATTAACCGAATTCTCCACCTCTTCCACAAAGCCCCAACGGGCAACTAACCGGCACGAGCATGAACTCCAATCAAGTTCAAGCAATGCTTAAACTTAGCGTAGGTAATGACTTAGTCATCATATCGGTAGGATTATCATGTGTACTGATTTTTCTCACAACAATATCACCACGAGCAACAATATCACGAACAAAGTGATAACGAACGTCAATGTGCTTCATCCTCTCATGAAACATTTGATCTTTAGTGAGAAAAATAGCACTCTGACTGTCACACATCACCACAGAAGTCTTCAAATATTCACTGAGTTCTCCAAATAGGCCCTTCAACTAAATAGCTTCTTTGAAAGCCTTTGTAATAGCCATATATTCAGCCTCAGTAGTAGACAAAGCAACAGTAGCCTACAAGGTAGCCTTCCAACTGATAGCACAACCACCAACTGTAAACACATACCCAGTAAGTGACATCCTCTTATCCAAGTCTCCAGCATAATCAGAATCAACATATCCCACAACAACATCTCTAGTCCTCCCAAAGTGCAAACAAATGTCAGTAGTACCACGCAAATATCTGAGAATCCATTGCACCGCTTTCCAGTGCTTTTTACCTGGATTTGTCATGTATCTACTAATTGCACTAACTGCATATGATAAATCTGGGCAAGAACATACCATAGCATACATGAGGGAACCTACTACCCTAGAGTATGGAACACGTGACATATACTCAATCTCATCATCTGACTGTGAAGCTAACACAGCTGAAAGTCTGAAATGTGCTGCTAACGGAGTGCTCGTTGGTTTTGCTTTCTGCATGTTGAACCTGTGCAAAACTTTTTCAATATAGCTTTTCTGACTTAGATAAAGCTTACTTGCCTTTCTATTTCTCAAAATCTCCATGCCGAGAATCTTCTTGGCAGCTCCCAAGTCCTTTATCTCAAACTCTCTACTGAGTTGAGCCTTTAACTTCTTAATCTCTCCTTTATCTTTAGCAGCAATCAACATATCATCAACATATAAGAGCAAGTAAACAAATGATCCATCATCACCCTTCTTGCAGTAGACACAGCTATCATAGCTACTCCTCTTAAACTCATAAGCAATCATAAATGAGTCAAATCTCTTATACCACTGTCTAGGAGACTTTCAAACAATAAAGAGACTTTTTCAATGAGCAAACATAGTCTTCTTTACTTGTAACAATGAAACCCTTAGGTTGCTGCATGTAAATGTCTTCCTCGAGCTCCCCATGCAAAAATACAGTCGTCACATCTAACTGCTCAAGCTCAAGATCATGAGTAGCCACAATACCAAGCAAGGCTCGAATTGAGCTATGCTTAACCACAGGAGAAAATATATCTGTAAAGTCAACACCTTGGAACCTGACTGTATTCTTTTGCAACCAGTCTAGCCTTGTACCTAGCATCTTCAACTCCCGGTGTGCCTTCTTTTCTTTTAAATACCCATTTGCACTGAATAGCTTTCTTCCCTTTAGGTTACTTCACCAAATCCCATGTGTCATTCTTATGTAAGGATTCCATCTCCTCCTGCATAGCAATCATCCACTTGTCAGAGTCAACTGAATTAACCGCCTCTGAATAGGTAGAAGGTTCTTCACCAAACTCAATATCTTCTGCCATTGATAAAGCATAAGCCACCAAGTCGGCCTCGGCATATCTCTGTGGAGGCCTAACATCTCTCCTCGGCCTATCCTTAGCAATAGAGTACTATGGTGGCGGCAGTGATGGCGATGGGGAAGCATTATCGCCTTGACTCTCTGAACTTGACTGGGAAGTAGAATCGGATGGTGTACTTGTCTCTATTTGAAACTCCACCTGTTTGCTAGATCTATCTCGATCAACATCACTAGACCCTATAGTAGATGTACCACGTAACATGAAAGTCTCATCAAACACAACATCTCTACTAATAATAACTTTCTTGGTTTTCGGGCACCATAACTTATAGCCTTTAACACCAGGCTTGTAGCCAAGAAATATACACTTCATGGATCTAGGCTCCAATTTTCCATTGTCAACATGAGCATAAGCAAGACAGCCAAAAATTCTTAAAGTTGAGTAATCTGCAGGATCTCCTGACCACATTCTTGTGGTGTCTTCTTGTTAATAGCGATAGAAGGAGAGCGATTGACCAAATAGCGAGCTGTAGAAGCGGCTTTAGCCCAAAATGACTTAGGTAGCCCAGCATTAGAGATTATGTAGTGCACTTTCTCCATCAACGTCTTGTTCATCTTCTCAGCCACACCATTTTTCTGCGGAGTACGTCGGACTGTTAAGTCCCTCAGAATTCCCTCTAATTTACAGAAGGAATTAAATTCATTCGAACAAAACTCCAAGCCATTATCAGTGCAGGAGATGTTTAACTGGCTTACCAGCCTGCTTTTCTATCATGGTCTTCCAATCTTTGAATGTAGCAAAGACATCATTCTTCTGCTTCAAAAAGAATGTCCATAACTTTCTGGAATAGTCGTCAATGATGGTAAGCATATAACTAGCAACACCATAAGAAGAAACAGTAGACGGTCCCCAAAGGACAGAATGAACATACACCAAAATATCCTTTGGTTGTGAATGCCTTTGCCAAGTCGAACTCTCTTTTGCTTTCCAAAAACACAGTGCTCATAAAACTCCATCTTCCCTGTGCACTGTCCATTAAGAGCCCTCGCTTACTCAGCTCTGCCATCCTAAGCTCACTCATATGCCCCAGTCGCATATGCCATAACTTAGTGAGATCATCATCAGACATAGTGGAAGTAGTAACTTTTGCATCACCAACAACTGTAGTACCCTGCAGAACATACAAACTAGCAGTCTTCTTTTGCACTTTCATCATCACAAGAGCACATTTACTGACTTTCAAAACTCCACCTTCACTGGTGTACTTGTACCCTTTAGCATCAAGAGTATCTAAGGAAATTAAATTCCTCTTAAGATCGGGGACATGCCTCACATCACCTCACTATGCCATCATGCATCTTAATTCTGACAGTACCAATACCAACAACCTTGCATGGGGCGTTGTTTTTCATCAAAACAGAGCCCTTAGGAACCGTTTCATATGTTGAAACTCAGTCTCGGCTGGGACACTTATGAAACGTACATGCAGAGTCAAGAACCCAATCCTCACAGGGTTTAGAATCACCATCAGAAATTACCAAAAGCTCACCATCGGAGTTGTCTTCAATGACACTAGCCTCACCGGTATCTGGTTTCTTCCCCTTCTGATTTTCAGCCCTCTTGTTTTTATTCTGCAGCTTATAACACTCAGTTTTAATGTGCCCTTTCTTCTTGCAATAGTTATAGAACTTCTCCTTATTTCTGGATTTAGACCTACCTCTAAACTCAGTCCCAGAACTTCTCTTTTGGGTTCTACTTCTAACAACTAGACCATCTCCTTGTGTTTCAGATCCAGTCACTAACTGCTTCATCTTTTCTTTAGAAAATAAAGCCTCATAAACCTCATCTAGGGTAAGAGTGTCCCGACTATACAAGATAGTATCCCTAAATGTGGCATATGATGAAGGCAGTGAACATAATAAAATTAACCCAAGGTCTTCTTCATCATACTTAACTTCCATAGCCTCCAAATCAGACACAATCTCCTTAAACACAGTTAAGTGATCCTCAAGAGACATACCTTCAGACATTCGGTGAGAGTATAGACGCTGCTTTAAATGAAGTTTGCTAGTAATACTCTTAGTCATGCATAATTGCTCCAGCTTGAGCCATAAAGTAGCAGCGGTCTTCTCCTTTAGTACATCCTGCAAAATCTGATTTGACAGATGAAGGTGTATTTGGGACAGAGCCTTTTGGTCCTTACGCTCCTTTTCCTCCTTCGACCATGATAAGGGCATCTTATCGAAACCCAATAGCGCATCATCAAGGTCCATCTGTGCCAGAACAGTCCGCATCTTCACTTGCCATAGAGAAAACCTCGTTGTGCGATCCAGCAGCGGAATATCGAATTTCATGGTTGCCATTGCAAATCAAAGCCAAAGCTCTGATACCACTTGTTAGAAATCAAAGCAATAAGCAACAAAAAATAGAAAGAAAATTACACACAAGATTTACATGAAAAAACCCTAATGAAGGGTGAAAAAACCACGGGCAGAGGAGAAGCAATCCACTAATCACAAAACAAAAATTACAATGGTGTTTAGAGCGCTCAAATACAAAAATTCACTCACTCAATCACTCACAAACTCACAAGACTGAGTTCTCTGTATCACTCTTAACACTATGATCTCTATGAAATTTTGTGACTCTTTGTGACTCTCTAATATGACTCTCTCATAAACTATAGAGAATATGATGTATTTATATGTATGGGGACTCAAACCCTAGCCCAAAAAAACCCAAAAACGTGTAAAAACGCAAAATACACGATCAAGCTGCATTGGAGCGCCGCGGCGCTGCTTTCAAGAGCCGCGCGCGCTGGATTGTAGCGCCACGGCCCTACTTTCAGGCGCCGCAGCGCTGCCTTACTGCCAAAGGGGTTGAGGGGTTTTAGGTCACAAAATAACAATATGCTACAAACAAAAAAGGGTATCATTGTTACAACCCAGTCACCAATTACACATATGTTACCATAGACATCACCTGCATAGAATCCGAGACTTTTTTCTCCACCCCAACATCCAATTCTTCTCTTCAGGGGGAGAAACATGGTGAAGAGCAAAATTAGTGGAGCCGGCCTTTCGAGGACACTCGGATGCAAACAAACAATGAACAAGAAGTGGTGTCTATTGTGACACTAGCGGTTGAAGAAACGTCAACGGTTGAAGAATCTGAGATGACAGTTGAAATAGTGACACCAGAAGGAATTAATGACACTGGATCATTAGAAATTGAAATTAAACGCCCCTAATTTTTAGAACTCGACCGGTAAGCTTTCCTACTACACCTTCTTCTAATAATGATTTGGATACTTATATGGGTTATAATCTACCTTCCAGACACAAATGCAGCAAGCCACCAAATTGTTATTCACCAGATTTCGCTAAAGAAAGTTCCAAATACCCAATTGCAAATTATGTATCCTCTCAAAAGCTGTCAAAACTACTAAAGGTGTTTGCACATAGATTGTCCTCATGCCATATTCCAAGTAGGGTTCAAGAAGCTTTAACAGACCCAAAATTGATTCAAGCAATAAAAGAGGCAATGGAAGCTCTACAAAAAAAAAATATGAAACATGGATTCTTGACCCTTTGCCGAAAGAAAACAAATGGTAAGATGTAAGTGGGTAATCTCCATCAATCACAAAGCTGATGGATCTCTTGAAAGGTACAAAGCAAGGTTGGTGGCCAAAGGATATACACAAACTTATGAGGTACACTATCAAGAAACCTGCTCTCCTATGGCAAAATTGAATACTGTCAGAGTGTTATTATCTTTTGCAGCCAATCTGGACTAGCCGTTACATCAGTTTGATGTAAAAAATGCATTTCTTCATGGTGACCTAGAGGAGAAAGTTTACATGGATATTCCACTTGGATATACTATCTCCACTAAGAATAGGGTTGTATGCAAGCTACAATGGGCTCTATATAGGCTAAAACAATCACCACGTATGTGGTTTGGTCGTTTTAGCATGGCTATGAAAAAATATGGATTTCAACAAAGTAACTCAGATCATACCTCATCCCTAAGGCACGGATAGGGAAAACTAATAGCTCTTATAATCTATGTGGATAACATGATTATTGTAAAAGATGATATGGACGAGATCACTATACTTTAAGAACAATTAGCAGCTGAATTTGAAATGAAGAACCTTGGAGAGCTCAAATATTTTCTAGGAATTGATGTGGCAAGAGCAAACAAGGTATATTCCTTTCTCAAAGGAAATACATACTAGACCTACTATCAGAAGTTGGGTTATTGGATTGTAAGCTTGCTGATACTCCAATCATTCAAAATCACAAGCTCAGAGAGCATACTAATCAGGTGCCAACAAATAAAGAAAAATATCAGAAGTTGGTTGGAAAGTTAATTTATTTATCTCATACTTGTCTAGATATTGTGTAGTAAGCATAGTAAGCCAGTTCACGCACCATCCAACTGAAGATCACACGAATGTTGTAGTATGGATTCTTCACTATTTAAAGTCCTCTCCTGGAAAAGGACTAATGTTCTCTAAGAATAACCATTGTAATATCAAAGGGTATATGGATGCAGATTGGGCAGGGAGTGTTGATGATAGGAAGTCAACATCATGCTACTTTTCCTTTGTAGGTGGTAGTTTAGTTACATGGAGAGGCAAGAAGCTAAATGTGTTATCTTTATCTAGTGCTGAGGCTAAGTTTAGAGGGATGGCCAGAGGTCTTTGTGAGCTTCTTTGGCTTAGAAGATTCTTAACTGAAATAGGCATAGCTCCTACGTCTGAGATGAATTTGTTTTATGATAATAAAACAGCCATTGATATCGCACATAATCCAGTCCAGCATAATCATACTAAGCACATCAAGGTAGATTGACATTTCATCAAACAAAATCTTGAAGACAAGATAATTCATCTTCCATTTGCAAAATCTGAATATCAATTGGCGTATATTCTTACAAAGGCTATTTCAAGCAAGGTCTTCTACAACTCACTTGACAAGTTAGACATTAGATATATCTATGCACCAACTTGAGGGGGAGTGTTGGTGTCACGCCCCGGAGTACGGGAGGTGACGTGACGGATTATTTAGATCAATTAAAAGAGAATTTAATTAAAAATTCAGAGTTTAAGGATCAAATTAAGTGAGAAATAAGAAGATTTCCACCACATTTTTATAAAAGAATTTATAAATATTAAGCAAGTAATAAAAATTAATAAAGAACCGCGAGTATGGGTTCCACAACCCACAACTTGTGCACACACATGGTTCTGACAATATCATAAATACAATCACAGTCCAAGTACAAATAAAGTTAAATCTTACATGCCTTGATTAAATAATACAAAATATAAATCAACCCTCCTATTGCTCCTGAGTTCGGTCCGAAGAATCCTCTCCAAACCTAAATGGGAAACCACCTAGAGGGGGAAATTTAAAACAATAAAACGTGAACGAAAGGCTCAGTAGGACTATGTTTTATAAAAATAATTTAATGTAAAGAAACATATCATTGTTTAGGAGTTACTCAAAAGAAAACTTAAATAAATAAATAAATAGATAATTTGAGTAGAACCGTCCTGACCTAGAACAGTCTACTCGTACAATCAAAAATACCATTTTTCTCTTCTTAGGCAAACCATGATATCACCACCGTAGTGGCCCAACTGGGTTTCGGGACCTGCCCCCAAGGTCGATCGCTACACGACCCGATCTCTGATATGGCATCATGCCTATGTGTTTATTATCATTATCATTCAAAACCCAATTACCGAGTGTTGTCAATTACATTTATTATGAAGTTCATTTCAGATCACGGTATATTAAAATATAGCCGATAAATCCATTTTCAAACATCGTTGAAAACATTTTAATAGAAATCCTTTTTAAAGCCAAATCATTTCAAAACTAGGCTACCAAAGAAATAGGATGAAGCCCTACCTCAATACTCGTGCCGGTGCCCCACACCGTAATCCCGGTCCGCTATACGTTAGCTCCGTGGAACCACGAACGATCCTAGATACAAACTAAGTCGATCAATATCTAGTTCAAGACATCCTATGTTACTAAATCATTTCATGATGTCCCAGTGTGCCATTTGTATCTTTAAAATCATCCTATAAGGTTGGAATTTAAATCAGGGTTCAAAACAGTAAAAACAGGTGAAAATCACAAAATTTTTCAATGCCTCGGTCGGCCTGCCGGACTCCCTGCTTCGGCCTACCGAACTGCACAGTTCGGCCTGCCGGAAGCAAAGTTCGGTCGGCCGAACAATTTCCAGGTTTAGCCTGCCGGACTGAAGAACACCGGCCTGTCGATCCCTGTTTCGGCCTGCCGAACACACACTTCGGCCTGCCGAACTGGAAAAACCCAAAAATTCCAGCCACGGGTTTCGATTTCCCCAAAACTCAAATCTTGATTCTAACCTGTTTTTCTCAAATCCCAGGCATAGAAAACATTTATAGTTGATAGAAAAACATATCTAGACACTTTAAAACTCATTTAAACAAGATTCAAATACAAAAATCCCAAAAATATGAAAATAGGAAAAATTGAGGAAAAATGAAAAATCTTGAATCCAATTCGTTTTTCTTCAATCTAAGCTTAGATTCTAGTTGTTCTAAGTTCATTTAACTCAAACCCATAGTTTTCTAAGCTTAAACAAACCTAGATTTCAAAAATGCACAAATTTGAAAATTTTGAAAAAAGTTTAGAAATTTCAAAACTAACCTCGAATCGAAGCTTCAATCCGCGTTCTCGGTTGCCAAATCACGTCCCCGAGCCTCCTCCTTGCTATCCCGAAGCTTGGATTCGAACTTGATTCTAAATTTTGAGAGAAAATTGAGAGAAGAGAGAGAGGAGCCGAGAGACCAAGAGGAAGAGAGAGAGTGTGTGTGTCGTGAGAGTGAGGAGAGAGAGGGAGAGAAAGGAAATAAATAGAGAAAATCGGTGGACGGTTTTACTGTGCGAAAACTATGTGCCGCCCTACGGTTTTGTAAAACGGAGTAGTTTTAACATTTTACAAATTGTTGTGTTTTAAAACTCAAAACATCATTTTAAAACAATAAGAAATCATTTGGATTCATCAAATTAACAAAACAACCAAAAATTCAAAATCCAACCAAATAATCTAATTAATGTTAAAACGTTAATTATGGCACACTAATTCATCATTTATATTACATTAACATTAAATAAATTTCGGGGCGTTACAGTTGGCGTGAACTGTTGTTAGACCATTGATACCTAATTGGAGTAATTATAGGATGGGATCAGATTGTTACTTGATTCCTTCCTTTAAGGGATTCTGATGTTTTCCTTTCCTTAGATAGGGAACTCTTAGTTGTGTATAGTTTTTTCCTTTTTCCTTATACTGCTATATATTGTAGTTGTACTTGCCACTATGAATAAGAAGGAAAAAAGAAGATTTTTCCAGTAAACAATCAAAACCTATAGTTAGCCTCAGAACGATATATATGATGTTACGTACTGCATAGCATACAAGTAGTATTGGAAGTTAATATGGAACTATCCTTCCAAAAAATGATTGATGGAACTACATATTATTAGCCTTGTTCTTTCCATTTATACGTGTCTGTGTATTATATATATAAGTTGAGATTGTAGTGTATTACTCAATTGTACTAAAGTGCTTAAACAAACTGATTTTGGCTTTTCGACGTCCACAGATTGTATTTCTAAACATTAATTACTTCAAATATATTTAAAAAAATTAAAATAATTTCCAATGGGACACTTCAGTCATGTACATGCGCAGATTATAACCAGAAGAAGACAATGCTATTTTACCTTAAAAGAAAATGTTAGCGAGACATGTGACCTTTTTTTATTTGTAGAATTAACATATGTCTACAGTTTATGAATATTTTTTATATGTCCTAATGCATATGTATAAAGATATTAATGACCTTAATAATGATATTGTTAGTTTTAATTTATTTTTTTGAATAATGATAATATATGTATTTAAGATTTCAAACAGATTATGATATCATTATATTTAAAAAAAATCTCTAGAATTAGAGTATTTGTTGCTTAAATCTAAATTAGTATCTAAAATGACGATTTTAAAATTTTCTAAAAATATGAAAATTTTTAATCGACAAGTTAGATTTACTAACAAATTGAAATTAGGGTGTTGCAATTAAATTAATGATATAGTTCTACTAACAAATTGAAATTAGGGTGTTGTAACTAAACTAATGATATAATATTATTAAGTCTTTTTATATGTCTTACTGATTATATAATTAATATATCATTAAGTTAATGATACGTAATGATAATGATACGCAATAACATTCATTTTTAAGACTTCAAGTGAATGATATTTTTGTTTTTTTATATGTACTTAAACTCGTAATATAGTATTTATTAACTCTTTTTTGTGTATCTTATATGTTATATAATTGTTATATAACTAAATTAATAATACATAATGATAATGATATTTAATGACATTCATTTTATTTTTTTAAGGCATTAATTGATAATGATACTTCCTATTTAGTTGTGCTCATATTATGGATCGGTAATACAAACAATAATATTTTGTTTATTTAAGTTATATTGTAATTAGTTAAGTATATCTATATTTTTCTAATATCAATTTTTTTCAACGACTCAACTATGAGAAAAATAAGAAAATTTGTTAAAAAAAAACTAAATACATGATAAAGTTTACTTAGAGGGTATTTTAAGATTCTTAATACATGTAATTAAAAAAAAGAAATATAAATGATATTTGTGAAATAAAGGTAGATTTTAATTTACTTCTTAAAAAATAATCATGTTGTGTAATTTTTGCTAAAAGAATGGGAAAAAAAAGGTTTGGTCATGGGAAAAAATGATTAATGAGACAATTGGCCCAATTATATTTATTGAATTAAAATATGACTTTAATTTGTAAAAATTTTACAAATATCTCATAATGATATCATTAAAATTATTTATATGTAATTATATAGTATAATATGTGATATCATTAAGATAATTACTACATCATTAAGGACATTTTTAAAATATTTTAAATTTTGTGTTAGATTTTAATTTTATAACAATAATTTGGACGCATGCTGTAATTTTTTCAGGAAAAAAAAAGGTTTGGTCTTCTAGGACTGTAGCTAGAGAAAAGATTGGTTGTGTAACAGGAAAAAATGGGCTGACCCAACTAAGAGTTGACGTGAAGTAGTCCACTAGCTTATCTGCCATATCCTAAAACCTAAACCCAAATTAGAATATTTTATCTTTTTTGCCCCTTTTTTGGGTGGGAATTAATAATGATGAAGTTGAGGACTCACAAACATAAATGTTTATTTGTTGGTTTCTAATATGTGTGGCCGACGCTGTCTCTGAGTTCTGCAATTCAAGTATAGTACTCATGGCGGCCATGGCACACACACACATAATTAATGTTTGCCAAAATCTTTCCAAAATCAAGTGTCGCACAAATAATAATATTAATAATAAGGATAGTACAGCCCAAAATCAAATCAAGGTGAGAAAGAAACGGTGCCTAAGGTGCAACACTCTTTACTCCGACCATGACAATTCCCCCACTGCTTGTTCCTTCCACGGCCACACCACTGGTATTGTACTATAATTTTTTTAATTATATATATATATATTTTTTTTTTTTTCTACGTGTCTTTTGGCTTGTGTTTGGACAAAACAAACCGGATAAGGTATACATTTCGGGGCAATTGGGACAACATGAATTCTTTAGTGTCATTTGTGTTAATAATTTTTAATTTTATTTGTTTAAAGATGATGGGTGGTTTCTTTATTTTGTGAGTTTAATATAAAATATTTATATATACATATTGAAGGAGAGAGAGGGCTATTTGCATTGGCTCCACCACACCAAGGGATAGATGGGGAGTGGAGTGACAAATCAGGTGTGATTGTGTACAAATGGAATGCGAAGAACAACAGACCAAACACTGGAAGCTCCAACTGGAAGAAACGATGGAGTTGTTGTTCTGAGTATGATCTCAATGCTCCTCCTTGTCGCCGTGGCTATCATGTTTCCTATGATGATGGCTACATTTTATATTAATTAATCAACCCCATATACTTATATTTATGTATATGAGTGTGGTTTTAATTGTTAAGTTTTCAATGAATGTTGTTATTATTAATAAGATGTTTGGTTTTTGTTACAAAAATTGTACCATTTGAGTGCTTTATATTATAGTTAACTTTTTGTTTTGTACTTTAATATATAAGAGTTTTTTATTGTTTGTTTAGTTAAAACCAATTACTAACACCCAAACACCCCATCGACCATGATATATGAATCAAAAAGGCCTAATGAATTGGGTAATTGACAATATATATATATATAATAACTAATAAGACTAAATTTTTTATCACACACAAATCTTAATTATTGTCCTTTTTGATGCTCTGCTTTGCTTCGCTGGTGATCAATACCACATGTAGCTGTACACGGTGGTCGAACGGTCTTCCCTGCATGTCCTGGCCTCCTGAGGTGGACCTGCATAAGAAGAGAGACGCTTCAGAGACCAAGGGGACACCAATATGGTGCCAGCCAAAGGCTCTTCAACGTTCAAGTTGAGTATCTATTTGACCAAGTTCAGGAGCAAAGTTAGGTGGGAAGATACACGTCACCTTTAGGTGAAGTAAATACTCTCAATTTATAGGCGACCACTTGGGCCAAGTGTTTGGTGGGTTTGACCCGTGATCTGGGCATCCAGTCAAGTTGTGTCATGTAGCAGGTGACAAGTGTCACGATCTTGGAAATAGGTTAGTTTCTCATCCGAGGACAGAGATGAGGCCATGTGTTGACCTTTGGAAGCGAGTAGCTGCCTAAGTGCAAGCTTTATCTTGCCACCCTGAGCATGTGTTCTTCCTAACGAGGCGACGTCTTGTGTCGCAGCCAGCGAGGGCCTTGTAGAGCACCTTGGGAGGAAATGGCGATCACACAAGAGTTGCGGATTTGTCTATAAAGGCTTTTGGCTGAACAGGTGGTCCGACAGCCGAAGAGTGGACCTCCAGGAGAGCACACCAAGCACACTCCCAACAGTCTTAATTAAATAGTAACTATTAGAAACATATCCTGAAAATAAGTCTATATATACAGGTGTGGTTTGTGATATACTCCAATATTTACGTGGAAAACAAAATTATTGACTTTTCTTTTTCTAATCAAGGAGTGCCTTTATTGACACCAAAAGAAAATAGAATTAATAATGCTTTTATTCTATGTAGTTTTCCCTTACATAGGTTAGCGGCAGCATCAGATGCAATGCTTTTTCTCGTGGTTTTGGTATACATTTTTTTTAGTTGCTGATCAAATGGTTTTAGAATAAAATTATTTTTTTTTCTTTATCACTCAACCAACCCCTTTGAAGGGAAATGAAAATATCACTAGATGAAGTTAGCATCTAATTCGTTTTGCTTAGAGGCAAAGCTAGCATGCAAACGAAATGCACAAGCAACTCAATTTAGAATGCCTTGTACATATAGCTCAACATTTTTTTTTCCATTTTGATCTCTTTGCACAAAATCCACATTTGAACGATACTCAAGAAATTTTTAGACCCGTTAATTCAAGCCAATCATGTCAGGAAACTTTGATAGTGTTGTCGATCGGATGCTTGAGAGGTTGCGCTCGGAATTAGCTGTCATTGATCCAGCCGCTCATGCTCGTGTTCATGATGAGCTTCGGCAACTCGTTTAGACGATGTCCACGATCAAATCTGCGTTCATCAGAAAAGAGGAGAACATGTCAACTGATCTATCATACAACTCTGGTCTTGATGAGTATCTTGAACTTAAGATACACGATCTTGAAGACGACGTGGATGAGTTGTTTTCTGAAAGTTTCGGCGGAGAAAGCAGCTGGTCAAGGTATGCAATATTCTCTGCAGCAGCTTCAAAAAGCAGCATGCTTTGATTCTTCCAAAATCTCTTCGACAGGAAGTAAATTATATAAATTTTCGAATTTCATGCGTTGAAAAAACGTGTATGTTGAGCTCTAGAGAGAAATATGAGATCATGAAAATAGTTTTCTGTGAAGAAAATGATTGTAATGTCTCAGTCATTCCTATAATCAGTAGATTTGGAAATGTAAAAACTGCACTTGCTCGATTCATATTCTATGAAGAACGGGTTCAACAAGAGTTTGAATCAAGAACATGGGTTCGTGTATTTGAACTCTTTGGCAGGAGACGAGTTCGTGTGAAAATCGACCCCTCCACATTTACTAATGATTATTATTCGGAAGAATCATTTTCAACCGATAAAGTGAAGGATCTTCTGAAAGAACAAACAGCAGGGAAAAGGTTCTTGGCTATACTAGAAGACTTGAGGGGTGTGGAAGATGAAAAATATTGGCGCTGCTTAAAAGAATTGTCAAGCGGCAGTAAATGGGGCAGTAAATTAAAAATTATTACAAGTGATGAAGAGGCAGCCGAGAAAATGGGTACCAAGCCTCCATTTCACTTGGGTTCTTCTTCAGATCAGCTTAATGAAGATCAATTCATTGGTGAATTCTGTAAAGAAAAAGGAATTCCTGAGCAGGTCGTCTCAAAATGGTTGAACTCTGCTCTCTCCAAAGATGATGATGATAGGGCCTCGAGGGTAGCTGTCATAAACACAATACTAGATATACTGCAGTTCAATTGTGAAATTTTATTTGGAGCTGGAGGTATTGTGATCCGTCAAGTGAAATTGAAATTGATCGTTCACTCTTTCAAAGGTTTGTTGAGCTTCCTTTGCATTTGAAACAGTGTTTTGAGTATTGTAGACTATTTCCAGAAGACTATGAGATAGATGTGCGAACACTTATACATCTTTGGATGGCACAAGGATTTATTCAATTATTAGATGGTCCTAGCCAATGCCTAGAGAATGTAGGTTACATGTATTTTGAGGATTTACTAAAGAGAGGCTTTTTCAAACAAGTTCATCATGATCCATCAGATCATATTTTGAACAGTTCTGTCACAAGATGCAAAATAGATTGTAAAGGGTACAATCTTTTGATCATACTATGCGGTATGAGATACCGCTTGTTGGACCCATATAATATGGATTATGATATTGGATTTTCTATAACATGTCACGTGTCGTTTGATTTTCATTTACATTTGCCATGACAACTTTCAAAATATATGAAATATGGTTTGGAATATATACGGTCAATTCTTTTGCCTCGTCAATCCTCATCGAAATATGAACAAGGGATGATTGATACAGAAAATATTTTGCATGTCTTGCACCTCAACAATCGGGGTGGGAATCTGCATGTGGTAGACCAGGATTAATTAGTGATGTAATCATTTCAAGATTTCGATGTTTACGCGCATTGGATCTGCATGATCTGCATGATTCAGGCATTAAGGTAGTTCCTCATGACATCAACAAATTGAAGCTTCCGCGATACCTTGATCTTTCGAGAAATAAAGACATCGAGACCCTGCCTGTTTCAATTATGACGCTTGTGTATTTGCAAACATTGAGGCTCTCTCATTGCACTGGACTTAAAAAGTTGCCGAAGGAAGTTAAGGATCTGGTCAATCTCCAAAGTCTTGAGAATGACGGGTCCTATAACATGACTCACATGACTCGTGGGTTAGGTCAGCTGACTAGTGTTTGTTTCTTGCCGCAGTTTGTAGTTAATAAGGATGTCAAGGACTCTAGTTCTGACTACGGGAAGAGTGGCGATCTAAACGAACTAGGAAAGCTAAAGAACCTGAGGGGCCATATTCAAATTAAGAATTTGATTCCTGGGAAAGATGCTAAGGCTGCAGTTTTGGAAGCAAAACCACGTCTTCAAGTCTTAGTACTAGATTGGGATGTTGGTCAAACAAGATCATATACTCCGAGCGACTACGAAAGGCAACTAGAAGATCTGGAGCCACACTTAAATCTTAAAGGATTGACTTTATATAGTTATGGGGGAAGCAAGTTATCATCTTGGCTTAATCCAGAAAAGAAACTGGTTAAACTTGTGCTACGGAAATGTTGGAACTACAAAGATCTATTGCCACTCAGTCAGTTGGCCATGCTTGAATATGTTGAGAATAAGCATGTGTCGTCATCAACAACATTCTTCCCTGCTCTACAAGAACTCTAGCTCACGGAACTGCCTAAGCTACAAGAATGGTGGCGAAATCGTTCCGTTTCATTGGAGAATCAACAAGAGTTGTCTTCATTTCCTTGTCTCTCCAAACTAGTGATCGAAAATTGCCCAAAGTTTGCTTCGATGCCTCTTTTCTCAACTCTTGAAGAAGGACTAGTGCTGGACTCAAATTGCTTGGACCCACTCCTGTTGATTATGAAGCAGAGATTAGCATCACCGGCATCTACGCTCTCGAAATTGAAGAATCTGAGCATTGCTGGCGTCTACAACTTAGATGACGTCAAAGCTCGCGAAATTGCGTGGGATATCCTCGAGAGCCTTGAAACGTTGAAATTCAATTCTCTTACAGAACTGACGACTCTTCCTGAGGGGCTTCAACAAGTCACAACCTTGCAAGAACTCTATGTTAGTCACTGTGGTCTGAAGAAGGTCCCAGCTTGGATTGCCAAACTCAAACATCTCAAGAAACTTGTGATTCGCGTATGTCCCTTGTTGAATACGCAACCTGAAGAAATTCGCAGCCTCGAATCCTCAGAAAGAATGGAGATTGATGACTGTCCCAATTTATACAGGAGCAGATTGGCATACGGAAAGAATGGAGATTGATGACTGTCCCAGCTTTTCTTGTTCCTGAATGGAAAACCTGTTGGAATTAAAACATGAAACGCAGCGGAAGGAACGGATCATTGACAAACAAAAATTTTCTAAAAACTTTGTTTTATCAGGAATAGATATATAATTTTATTACAGAAAGCTTTAGGAATTTTTTACTAACCTTTTGAAGACTATCAGGGTATCCTAGCTTTCCTCTTTGACACCACGATCTTCCAAACCAGGCCTCCACACCAATGGAAAGACGAGTGGGCGTCAATCTGCAAGAATGAATTATCCTCACACTTTTCTGAATCTGCTATGTACTCAACACATGAGATAGCAGACCTTTTTCTTTAGAGAAAAACTCTCAGTTTTTTTCTCTCTAAAAATTATGTGAATAAAAATTAATTGAGATAACTGTTATCTCTCCCTATTTATAACTGAGCCACTAGTAATTTTTCTTTCCTTTTTCTTTTCCTTTCCTTTTTCTTCTTTTCTTTTCGGTTTTATTCTCCCGGATCCACATCCGGTTTCACACACATATATGTACAAAGTTTCCGTGAAAGGGCGCAACTTGCCTTTTTTTTTTTTTTTTTATATGTGTGTGTGGGGGAAAGCGTGAACCTGGTTCACGGCTTTCCCCTTCCTCTTTTTTTTTTTTTTTAATTAATTATAATATTATATTAATATATATATATATTAATATATTATAAAATCTTATATATATATAAAAGGATTTGGTTCAAAATTATATATATATATATATATATATCCAAATCTAAATTCAAAAATAAATCACATTTATTTAAGAATAGATTTTAACAATAATCAATTAATTAACTAATGCTCAGTTAAATGTGATAACATTTATCACATTACATTATGTGTCACAAAAAACATTTTTCTGTGTCACGTTAATAATTCAAGTGTGAAAAATTAATTCAGAATTCAAAAATTCTGAATTAAACATGTATAATTCATTCTATGCAAAAATCCAATATAGTGTTACAGAGGTGGTATTGGGGACCTATGGACATATAACCCAAGCTCCAATAAATTTGACATTTAATCAAACTCTTTAATTAATGTGCCAAATTTATTAGTTTCAGTGTTACTCCACTAAAAAACTGAAACTGAACTCTTGAGATTATAGTGAAATTACTCAAAGAAAATGAACGAGTAGTCCATTGATATAATCATTACATATAAGTCAGTCCTCCATAAATAGTTCATAATAAGAGCTAGGTTCAATTTCCGTTCACCTCTCTTATTACCTCTTTATCCTTGAGTTCCAATAATTCCCTAATCAACAATTAATTCATAATCTTATTATGAACGAGCGCTCTATTGTTCAAACCTTGAATTATCACTCAAGAGAACTATTTTTCTAACTTCCATAGGGAAGGAATGGATTCCATATCTGTATAATATTATTCCCAGCCATTTATTACTTTATGTTTCCAAGATGCTAAGTTACAATCTGTGCTTAGACAAATCTTACCATGCAAGTCAAAAAACATAATGTAATAAATAGGAGTCTAATAAATACTCAGGATTAAGACTGTCAAATATATGATCATCATAGTGATAAATTTGAATACTCTATTTGTAACGGATGATTATTAGAGATTCATAATTTATCTGGTCCAGTCCTATATAATCTCATTATATAAAGTACCTCCAACCCAATGTCTCTACATTAATAGCCCGGATAATGACTATTTCATTTTAGATGAGATTGGACCGTACTTGTAATTTTTAATTAAAGATCCCAAACTTTAATTAATTATTACGGACTATTTAGATTATTATCTATAAATTTTATCCCCAAGCAAATAACACTTATATGCTAAATTTATAGTCACATAAATAATCATGGAATTTTCTTGATGTTTATAAATGTATTCATAATACATATAATCAACCAAAATAATAATAAATGTCATTTTATTTATTTATTAACAATATGTACAATGTCACAGCTTTTAGGGCACCAAACCCAACAATCTCCCACTTGCCCTAAAGCAGGTGAGACATATCTCTAAGACCTAAGCCTTCCAAGTGTCCCTCAAAGCTCTTTGCAGGTAACGTCTTGGTGAAAGGGTCGGCAAGGTTGTTTTCCGACGCTATCTTCACAACTTCCACATCGCCTCGATGCACTATCTCTCTAATCAAATGATATTTTCTTTCTATATGCTTTCCTCTCTTGTGGCTTCTAGGTTCTCTTGAATTTGCCACTGCACCACTGTTGTCACAATACAGTATGAGTGGTTTATCCATGTCTGGAACTACTTCCAAATCATTTAAGAACTTACGGAGCCAAACAGCTTCTTTAGCTGCTTCACAAGCAGCCACATATTCTGCTTCCATAGTTGAATCAGCAATACAAGATTGTTTGATGCTTCTCCAAACTATGGCTCCACCACCAAGAGTAAACACTGATCCAGACGTAGATTTACGTGTGTCTTTGTCTGATTGAAAATCAGAATCAGTGTATCCAATGGGAATCAAATTCTCATCAGAATAAACTAGCATATAGTTTCTCGTTCTCCTAAGATACTTGAGAATATGTTTAACCGCTACCCAATGATCTAATCCTGGGTTGGATTGATACCGACTGACTATACCCACCGCATAGCAAATGTCAGGTCTTGTACACAACATGGCATACATCAGACTTCCTACTGCAGATGCATAGGGTACCCGTCTCATATTTTCTTCCTCTTGAGGTGTCTTAGGACACTGCTCTTTTGAAAGATAAACTCCATGACGTGTAGGCAAATTACCTTTCTTGGAGTTCTGCATCGAAAATCTGATAAGCACCTTATCAATATACGATGCCTGAGACAGCGCCAATAGTTTGTTCTTGCGATCTCTTATGAGTTGGATTCCAAGAACATAACTTGCTTCTCCTAAATCTTTCATTTGGAAATTCCTGGCGAGCCATTTCTTTACATCAGATAATACGCCTACATTATTCCCAATGAGTAGGATATCATCTACATAAAGAACCAAGAAGACCACCTTCTTTTCTTTGATGTACTTGTAAATACAAGGTTCATCAATATTTTGATCGAAACCATAAGATTTGATCGCTTCATCAAATCTCAAGTTCCAAGATCTTGAAGCTTGCTTGAGTCCATAGATGGACCTCTGCAACTTGCAAACTTTTTGCTCTTGACCTTTAACTACAAACCCTTCTGGTTGCACCATATAGATGCTCTCCTCAAGATAGCCATTCAAAAAGGCAGTCTTGACATCCATTTGTCATATCTCATAATCATGACAAGCAGCAATGGATAAAAGAATCCGAATGGATTTAAGCATAGCTACAGGCGAGAAAGTTTCTTCATAGTCAACTCCCTCTTTTTGGGTGTAACCCTTTGCCACAAGCCTAGCTTTGAAAGTCTCAACTTTCCCATCCACTCCTCTTTTCTTCTTGTAAATCCATTTGCACCCTATGGGTTTTATCCCTTCAGGTAGGTCTACAAGATCCCAGACTGAATTGGAGTACATTGACTCCATTTCAAGGTTCATAGCCTCCAGCCATTTTTCATTCTCAGAAACTTCCATTGCATCACGATATGTCAATGGATCATCTTCACCATTATCAGAGATAGCAACATTTGCTTCTCCAAGTTCCCTGTAGCGAGCAGGTGGTCTCACAACCCTCCCACTACGTCGATGTGGTATGACATTCTGATAGGAAGATGTGGCCTCCTCATTTTGTCCTTCGACAACAGTTGTCGGTTGCAGTCTGATCTGATCAGAAAGTAACTCTTCAAGTACAATTTTGCTACGAGGTTTATAGTTTGTCATATAATCATTCTCGAGAAAAGTGGCATTTGTCGATACAAATACTTTCTTATCCTGTGGACTATAAAACAAACCTCCCCTCGTTCCCTTTGGGTATCCCACAAATAAGCATACTTCAGAACGTGGTTTCAACTTCCCAGTCTTACCTTTCAGCACATGTGCTGGACACCCCCATATACGGATATGTCGCATACTAGGTTTGTGACGATTCCATAACTCTAGAGGTGTTTTTGAAATAGACTTAGATGGAACTATGTTTAGAAGATATACTGCAGTTTGTAGTGCATATCCCCAAAATGAAGTGGGTAATGATGAGTAGCTAAGCATGGATCTCACCATATCAAGCAACGTTCTATTTCTTCTCTCTGCAACACCATTTTGTTGTGGTGTTCCAGGTGCGGTGAGTTGTGATAGAATACCATGTTCTATCATATAATCCTTGAATTCAGTATCAAGGTATTCTCCTCCTCGATCAGATCGAAGACTCTTCACCGTCTTACCTAATTGCTTTTCAGCTTCCGCTTGGAATTCTTTGAACTTTCCAAAAGTTTCAGATTTCCTTTGCATTAGGTATATGTAACCATACCTTGAATAATCGTCAATAAATGTGACGAAATATTCGTAACCACCACGGGCTTGTACATTCATTGGACCACAGACGTCTGAATGTATTAGCTCAAGTGGTTCCTTGGCCCTTTCGCCTTTTGCAGAGAAAGGCCTCTTAGTCATTTTACCTTCAAGACAAGATTCACAAACTGGTAGAAAACTAACTTTTAGCTCTTTTAAAGGACCTTCCTTTACCAGTCTGTTAATTCTGTCAAGGTTGACATGACCTAATCTAAGGTGCCATAGGTATGTTTCATTATTAGAAGAAATCTTTTGCTTCTTGGGTTTAGGTTGTTCAACTTTGAACATTTCGGTATTGAGCAGTGCTTTTTCGTTGGGCCTTAAGGTGTAAAGCCCATTTTCCAGATGCGCAGAACAAATATCCAAACCATTTCTAGAAATATTAACATAATTATTATTAAAAGAAACATTAAACATTTGTTCAAACAACCTGGAAACAGAAATCAAATTTCTACGAAAACAAGGAATGTAATAAACATTGTCTAAAATTAAAAACTTATTTCTAAAATAAAGTTTAACAACTCCCACTGCTCTTGCCGAAACAACCTCTCCTGTTCCCACTCTCATCGTTTGTTCCCCGTCGGCAAGCTCCCTTGAAGAACTAAGCATCTGCAAAGAAGAACAAACATGGTTAGTTGCCCCTGAATCAATTATCCAAGGTGAAGAATCATCTTCAACTAAACAGGCTTCTAAAATGAGTAAATCTGATTTACCGTTGTTCTTCTTTTCTTTGAGCTCCTGAAGATACTTCTTGCAGTTTCTCTTCCAGTGCCCAACTACGCCGCAGTGGAAACATTTTCCTTTAGGCTTCTTTTGGTTGGAGCTCCTTTTGCTGTTATTGCTTTTGTTCTTCTTAGGTTGCCTTCCATTCTTAGACTTACCACTTCCTTCAGTCCCCTTCCTCTTCTTATTCTTTTGGGCAAAAGAGGAAGGTTGAGCTTCTGCAACATTTGCCTCAGCTTCTTTAGTCTTTTCTTTCGAAATAGACTCGAAGGTTTGAAGCTCATTAAGCAACTCAGTCATGTTATATTTCAGCTTGTTCATGAAATAGTTGCTTTTGAACTGAAGGAACGCAGGGGAGAGGGTTTCTAAAATCATCCCCACCTGTGTGGCTTCATCTATCATAGCCCCGTTGACCTCGGCCTCATGGAGATAGTTAACCATGTTGAGAACATGTTCTCTGACCGAAATCCCTGCCTTCATTTTTGCATTCATTACTGCCTTAACGGCTTCGTGGCGTGCCTTTTCAGAAGGTTTACCAAACATGTCTTGCAGAGACTGCATTATCTCATAAGCGGTCTCCATGCTTTCATGCTTCATCCTAAGCACGTCAGACATCCCAGCCAAAAGAAAACAGCGGGCCTTGTTGTTTGCCTGAATCCAACGATCATATGCTTCCCGTACATTACGAGGAGCATTGGCAGCAGGCTCTGGAGGACATTCCTCCGTTAGGACAAACTTGTAACTTTCGCAAATTAGTACAATGTTCATATTACTTTTCC
This sequence comes from Artocarpus heterophyllus, assembly GCA_025403435.1. Taxonomy (NCBI): domain Eukaryota; kingdom Viridiplantae; phylum Streptophyta; class Magnoliopsida; order Rosales; family Moraceae; genus Artocarpus; species Artocarpus heterophyllus. Next base: position 661,306 of record JAJQZP010000358.1, read on the forward strand.
ACTTGACAAAATTATCTCCGGTTAATTTTTCAGTTGAGAGAATGGCGATGATTGGATTAGACATTGTTGCTGTAATAAATAAATAAAATAGCATAAATTAAAATGGTTGCATAAACATCATAAATATATGTTTTGGAATAGTAAACGTGATGCATGATGCATATGAAAAACACAAAAAATTTTTTTACTAATTCCACGATTATTCAATTTTAATAAATAAAGTGCCGCCGTAGGGTAGGTCAAATTATTTATGAATTGAATTGAGACATTCTCAAATAATAAATATATTCAAAATATCTCATATTTTCTATATTTATTAATAACCGTTTATTTTGGTCAAGATATAATTAACAATTTAATTATGTCTTTATGAGTGTAACCCACTATTTTGGATTTTAACAACTTAACTCAAAATTGCCGCCGTAGGGTAGGTCAATTTTGAAATACATTATAAAATCCTATCTCAAGGAAGCCAACCTTGATATTGATTTAAATGGACACCTTCCGTAGGGAGGACGAAATCAAAGCGTCGCGAGGCGCCACCTAAATCTCACGGTGTTGTACTAATAGTGGAGACTGCAGGTTATATTGTCATATTACCTTCTCCCACTCATTATTTTAGAAGATGTGTTTTATCTTATAAAACATCATATGTTTCATAATTCTAGTAGTTAAAAACAATTTTTAATTACTAGATTATATTATGTGTTAATAGAATCTCATTCTATTTATACTCAAATAAATTACCAGATTTTCTAAAAATCTAAATTTATTATGAATTGTCTAAGTTACCAAATATTAAAAAATTTAAAATTAGATAACTTAGAATTAATGTGAATTTTACCAAGTCTTAACTGTTAAAACTAAATTCACATTATTTGGTTGATTAATTAAATTAAGTTTCTATAAAACCAACCCAATTAATTTAATCACATTAAATTAATGCTAACACATATTAAATTATTTTATAAACTCCTTTATAAAAATAATATGCTAAGCGTATGCATGTCATGTTACAATAACTATAAGTGGGCACTTTCCTAGATGACATGTTATCATGCATGAACATGTTATCACAATCATCACATGAAAATAAAAATGAAAATAAACAATGAATTTTTGACCGGGTCCTTTTGGATAATTAAAATTACAACCCAAAGAATAAAAATAAAAAAAAATAAAATTACAGGGGTCTTCTTGTAATTTATACATAATTCCCTGCTCCAATTTTGTGGTCTTCATCAAATGGTTTATTGTGCAACAATTTGCTGGATTGCCTTTGAAATCTGATAGGCCCACAGTTCTCAACTGGGCCAAAAATCCAATGGACATCTTTTTCTTCATCGCTCCACGTGTAGCAAGTGAAAAAAGAGGAGAGAAGAAAAAATAATAATAATAAATTACAAAAAGCCTATACCCCTTTATAGGTTTACACAGATTGATCTAATCAAACTGAAAATAAAATTATTAATCCAAAAGGACCATATAATTAACGATCAAAAATTCTTTCATTAAACAACCATTCATCACATGAATAAAAATTAACAAAGATGCAAGGTGCCCACAAACATGCATCAAAAAACATGATATCATCAAAATAAAATCATGTTTAATTAAAATTATATATGCTATAACCTGGCTCTGATACCATTTGTTGGAATTAAAACATGAAACGCAGCGGAAGGAACGGATCGTTGACAAACAAAAATTTTCTGAAAACTTTGTTTTATCAGGAATAGATATATAATTTTATTACAGAAAGCTTTAGGAATTTTTTACTAACCTTTTGAAGACTATCAGGGTATCCTAGCTTTCCTCTTTGACACCACGATCTTCCAAACCAGGCCTCCACACCAATGGAAAGACGAGTGGGCGTCAAACTGCAAGAATGAATTATCCTCACACTTTTCTGAATCTGCTATGTACTCAACACATGAGATAGCAGACCTTTTTCTTTAGAGAAGAACTCTCAGTTTTTTTTTTCTCTCTAAAAATTATGTGAATAAAAATTAATTGAGATAACTGTTATCTCTCCCTATTTATAACTGAGCCACTAGTAATTTTTCTTTCCTTTTTCTTTTCCTTTCCTTTTTCTTCTTTTCTTTTCGGTTTTATTCTCCCGGATCCACATCCGGTTTCACACACATATATGTACAAAGTTTCCGTGAAAGGGCGCAACTTGCCTTTTTTTTTTTTTTTTTTTTTTTTTTTTTTTTTGCTTTTTGACCTTGACTTTTGACCGAATGAATCGGTCATATAATAAATATGTGTGTGTGGGGGAAAGCGTGAACCTGGTTCACGGCTTTCCCCTTCCTCTTTTTTTTTTTTTAATTAATTATAATATTATATTAATATATATATATATTAATATATTATAAAATCTTATATATATATAAAAGGATTTGGTTCAAAATTATATATATATATATATATATATATATCCAAATCTAAATTCAAAAATAAATCACATTTATTTAAGAATAGATTTTAACAATAATCAATTAATTAACTAATGCTCAGTTAAATGTGATAACATTTATCACATTACATTATGTGTCACAAAAAATATTTTTCTGTGTCACGTTAATAATTCAAGTGTGAAAAATTAATTCAGAATTCAAAAATTCTGAATTAAACATGTATAATTCATTCTATGCAAAAATCCAATATAGTGTTACAGAGGTGGTATTGGGGACCTATGGACATATAACCCAAGCTCCAATAAATTTGACATTTAATCAAACTCTTTAATTAATGTGCCAAATTTATTAGTTTCAGTGTTACTCCACTAAAAAACTGAAACTGAACTCTTGAGATTATAGTGAAATTACTCAAAGAAAATTAATGAGTAGTCCATTGATATAATCATTACATATAAGTCAGTCCTCCATAAATAGTTCATAATAAGAGCTAGGTTCAATTTCCGTTCACCTCTCTTATTACCTCTTTATCCTTGAGTTCCAATAATTCCCTAATGAACAATTAATTCATAATCTTATTATGAACGAGCGCTCTATTGTTCAAACCTTGAATTATCACTCAAGAGAACTATTTTTCTAACTTCCATAGGGAAGGAATGGATTCCATATCTGTATAATATTATTCCCAGCCATTTATTACTTTATGTTTCCAAGATGCTAAGTTACAATCTGTGCTTAGACAAATCTTACCATGCAAGTCAAAAAACATAATGTAATAAATAGGAGTCTAATAAATACTCAGGATTAAGACTGTCAAATATATGATCATCATAGTGATAAATTTGAATACTCTATTTGTAACGGATGATTATTAGAGATTCATAATTTATCTGGTCCAGTCCTATATAATCTCATTATATAAAGTACCTCCAACCCAATGTCTCTACATTAATAGCCCGGATAATGACTATTTCATTTTAGATGAGATTGGACCGTACTTGTAATTTTTAATTAAAGATCCCAAACTTTAATTAATTATTACGGACTATTTAGATTATTATCTATAAATTTTATCCCCAAGCAAATAACACTTATATGCTAAATTTATAGTCACATAAATAATCATGGAATTTTCTTGATGTTTATAAATGTATTCATAATACATATAATCAACCAAAATAATAATAAATGTCATTTTATTTATTTATTAACAATATGTACAATGTCACAGCTTTTAGGGCACCAAACCCAACAAAACCAGCCAACAACTTTGATTCATTTGATATTTTAATGCACATTGCGATCGCCTTCTGTACAGGTTTTGTTATCTCACTCTTCTAATTTTTTTCTTTTTTAGGATTAATATTTTAATCTCAAACTCTAGATACAATTTACTCCTGCTCTCCTCTGCAGTTATGCAAGAAAAGAATGGCGTATAAATGTAAAATTATACTTTTATGCAGATATGACTTCCTCTGCTCTTTTTTTTTTTTTGGCTCCTTAATTCTGTTGACTTGTTTTTTTTCTCCAAAACCAGGTTGAATCTTGATGCTGGCTTAAAGAATTAAATAGGGTCGTCTCTCTGCGTTCTCTTTCGGTGTGAGTGTTGTTTCTGAATTTCTCTTGGCGTGATCCTTCAACCGTTCTTGTTCACATGGATGGTTAGCTTCCCCAGCCTCCAGCTTTTTTTCAGTTATTATTTTGTTTATTTGTGGCTCTTGGCTTGTTAATGTGTTTATGTGGATATTGTAATTCTTTTTTTTTTTCATTTTTTTTTCATTTAATGAAAGTTGTTAGTGCTAATAAAGGACCGACTAGTTAACCGGTACCAACATAATTGGGATGCGTTTTGTTTGTTGCGATGCTTGACATTACCCGATTGTTGGCATATTTTGTTGATTGAAAAATGCACAAAAAGAAAGGAAAATGAATCATATATTTATATATCTAACAAATTATCTGGCAATACAATTGTTAACATCTGTGGTTAAACAAGACATGCACAACTAGCTCAAATACCAGTCATCCGTTATATTCTCACAAATCAATTACCACATCCCTTGGCATTCAAAATTTGGTAATTTAACACATTCATATCTGGAATATTATTCTAGAAAATATATTCCCTTAATTTTTTTTTTGTCGGACTTGATAAATAATTTTGTTCAAGGTGCGAGTTCTTAGTTTCGGCTAGTCCAGTGCTAGTCCAACAACTCAAGTATTCATGATATGGTACTTCACGACATGGGACCTTGGAGAGAGTTTAGAAAAATCAACCGTATGGTATGAATTACACGGTTGTATATATAAATTGTGATTTAATTGCTTAATTTTCCTTTCCAGATCTTTTTACTCATCCAAGAAGTATGATGAATCTGGCTATTTTTTGGAGAAACTTTGGAAGATGTTAGGACATATGAATGTTAATTTGCATTTATATAGATCCACGTTCTATCTTCTTCGTTGAATCAATCTATTACCATCCTAGAAGCAATCCTCTGCTCAATTAATTTGGTTACTAATAATCCATTCCGAAAATAAGTTAAAACTAAGAGTTGAAATTAAAAAAATTATAGTATGTGAGAACTTTGCACTATTGTTTACTTTTATTTTACATTATAGTGTATAAAAGCTTTATATTGTTTATCATTGAATCTATAAGTTTCAACTAAGGTTGACAAACGCTCTAATTATTATCAAATTAAGCATCTTAAAATACTTACTGGCGGTGTCTTTTTTCTCATGGTGCAAATGACTTGATAAAACACCTCTTAAGAGCCTTAAAAAAAAAAAAATGCCCTCTTTGGCAACATCAATTACAATGTCAAAAACATTTTTAGATAATGTGCTTCCCCTTATTTTGTCATCACATATACATGACAAATTGACACATAATCAACATTTTTTATCACAAGCTCTTTATAGCAATCATTTCTCACATCAAATTTCCTAATTGGGTCTCTCTTTTATTCCAATGTATTCCAATAGAAGTACTTGATCAACTTCGAAACAGTTCCGCAATGATGCAAGCAAAAAAATTTGGTAGCAAGAAAGAATATGCCTCAAAAATCTGTTTGTGAAGAGGAGACTAATTATTAATTAGTAGGATCCAACAGTTCTAAAAGACTCATGGACATGCCTCAACATGTCCTTGTCCCGGTTCCACTCAGGCGTGGGAGCATTCACAAAATGAGCATAAAGCTTGTTCTTTGCACATGTTACACTGATCAAGCTGTGAGCTGCCACACCATCAATCTCATACACATAATAAACTTGTCCGCTCTCGTCCTTCTTCTCCTCCGACGACACGTTGCCCGCGGTTGCAATCAAGTCCTGCAGGTCAACGTCGGACAATGCCAAGTTGTTCAAGATCACGTCCCTCGGCGCTAGCTGCCTAAACCCGGCAAGAAACGTTAGGTACTCCTTTTCGGTCTTCTTTTTCGGATTATAGAACTCACTATCAGTTCCATTTGTACCTAACAATGTCCAATTCAAGATAGAATATAATCATCCATTACCATTTTTTGCACACAACATCTCAATTCTTTGATCACTAACACTATTATAAGCATTGTAATATTTGTACTATGTAACATGCAAGCTCTTTTAAGTGAAATAAATTTTTTAATAGCATTTAAAAATTGAACAACACCATGAACACTATAATTTATAACAATCATCGACACACTTTTTTTTTTTTTTTACCGAACAACCAAATTAAACATGTTAAACCATTGCCATTTTGTTAAGTACACATCTCAATTATTGTTGAGCCCCCCTGTCCCCTGGTAACTTCTGTAATAGTCATAACTGCTGTAACATGTACCAATAAGTTAGTTGTTTTTTAATAAATAAATTAGGTACTAGAAAGTTAACATAAGAGTATAACATACCCTTTTGAACCTTGGATATTAAGCGCTCTTTCCACCCCTCGGGCACGTCATAGACATACTCGGCGGAAGCTTGCTTGCTAGAGTTGCCACCGTAGCTGCCATAGTTGGCGGCGCTTGCGGCAGTGCCGTAGTAGAGTTGATAGTTTGGTGTTGATGAGGAATCAGCTAGTGAGGGCGGGGCAGTGGAGAGAATTGTGGCTGCAGCCGCGGTTGCTAATAAGGTGGCTAGTGGTTGTTTGGTAAGAGGGATTGAGAGTTGGGTTTTGAATGCCGCCGGAGATTGAGCTGGTCTCGGAGTGGTTGCCGAGGCGGCGGAGTTTGAAAAGACGGCCGAGGGAGAGAATATGGTGGCCATATTGGTAGTTTTGAATAGAAGGATGTGGTGATTTTTTCCTTTGTATCTGTATCTGCAATTGGAGATTTTCCTTATCCGAACTTGTGGCAAAGAAGGGTGTACGTATTTATGTGAGAATTGGGAAAATAGAGGGACCACGTACCGTTACAAGCACCAAAAAAACGTGCACCACACAAGACCAAATATATAGTTCATGAAAACTTTTTATTATTATTATTATTATTATATTTCTTACTCATCAATAGGCTGTAATCATTAAAACAAGATATTATCACGCATATGTGCAGGTTGGAAGCCTTTGACGTAAGAATGTGAGAAGCTTTTTTCCATTTAATATAGTGAGTGGTTTAAATTTTAATTATCGCCTTTGCTTATTGAAAGGGTGAATCGACTTCAACTAATTTTTACCATAATAATTTATGAAAAAGAAAACTTGTCATAGTAATTTTTTCTCCATTTTGTGCAAAACTTGTCAGATAACTGCCTTTGCATTCGGATTTCTTTTTTTTTTTTCACAGTTTCTTTAGGTGTTTAGGGCATCTCCACCCTATAACATCATTTTGGTGTAACGTTTACACCAAAATTGTATAAATGTCACATCAAATAGTAATTTTATCTCCTACTCTTTACATCATTTTTATCAACAAAAAGAATATTCTTGAAATATTCTATTTCATCTTATTTTTATATTCCTTTTAACTAAAGCCTTCTTCAATCCACTCTTTTTTTTTTTTGGGAATAAATATCAAAGTAGCATTGAAATCGTTTCTAAGGAGACTTCATTTATTCACGCCAATTTGGAGAGATGAACAGAAGCACGCCAGATTTATCCACGCCAATTTGGTTTTTTTTTTTGTTTTTTAAAGTTTCTTTATTGACAAAAAAATAAATTGAAATAGAATATTTCGATAATAATCTTTTTTGATGTTAAAAATGATATAAGGGTTGGAGATGCCCTAAACTCCTACTGTTTAACTATTTTATCAATTATGCCAAAATGTAATTTTTTTTGAAGCAAAAAGTAATTAATTTGATTGAAAACTATGAAGTTAGGGTCAAAAATAAAAAGTTATAAATTTAAGTTGTAAGGTTTTTCTATAAATAAAAAACTTTAAAAAGCAAAAAAAAAGGACCAAATTGGCGTAGATGAACAATGGCACGTCAAATTTAGCATGCTCATGTCCATTTCTTTAAATTAGAGTGAATAAATGTCATTTTCTTAGAGACGATTTCAATGCCAATTTAACTTTTATTTCACAAAGATTGAGTGGATTAGAGAAGGTCTAACGTTATTTTTTTGCTAGCTCATATTGTATTTTGCAGCCAATTATAATGTATTAGATTGATAAAGGCCGTTTGCTTCTCTTTTTTTTTCTTTTTTTTTTAAGTTCGCATAGTTTTTGATTTTTTTTTAATTTAGATATCAAATATCAAATTAAATAGTATCAAATCAAATAGTTACTTAAAAAGGATATGAAATTAATTAGACACCAACTATTTGATTGATTGGTTGTATTGAGGGTGAGTTCGGCGCCACTGCCGAGGAAATAAACTTCGATAGTCGGCCAATAAGCTCGGCAGAACCTCCAGCAAGCTTGCTATCAGCCCCCGATGCATCGTATAGCTTTTCGAGGTGCCTCTTAGGGCCCCCGAGGCCGCATGCTAAGCAGGCTGCCACCTCAGAATATACAATAGCTCGGGTCGGACGAATTTTACTCGCAAGCAAGCTACGACTCGCCATTATAGGCTAACACGAGGCAGATAACTCGCCGTCCAATGGAGCCCAATCCATCGGACGAGGGACGCGACACTTGTCACCTACTGCCTGACACGCCTTGATGTGACACCCAGGTCATGGGTAAAACTTGCCTAAACACCCGATCCAAGTGGTGGCCTATAAATAGGATGCATTTATGGCATTCTAGAGAGACTTCTTCTTCCCACTTAACTAGTTGTTGCCCTCTGCCGAGCAAACCCTGCCTCGAACATCGGAGAGCCCTTGTCTATTAACTAACCTTCCTATTGCCTCTGAAGTGTCCCTCCTCTTGTTGCAGGTACATCCGCCCGGTCAGAGGTGAATCGAAGGAGAGTCAGACCGTGCGCAGCTGCACGCGGTGTTGATCTGATGCCAGATCACGATAAGCATCAACATTTTGGCGCTAGAAGGAGAGCGCCTATGCCTTCACCCAAACGTCAGCTACATTACCTCTAACGCCCGAGATGATGACTCGAGGAAACGTCAGAGACGATACAGCCTAACAGGAGGGGTCGGGCGATGCAAGAAATAGGTAACTGAACACAGGTAGGCTTAGGGGCCGTCCCCAAACCGTGAGGTCTGGGTCCGGGGGGCAGGGAAGCACGGCTAGGGCCGAGCCTGTAGAGGCCCCGGTCGCTCAGGACCCGATCAGGAACTTACGAACGTAGTCCAGATCCTAACGCAACAGCTCGCGCAGCAGGCTCAGCACTAGGCCACACCAGCTCTGCCCCCCTGGCCTAGGTTGACAAGGCTAGAGGTCGGATGGAGCCAAGCGCAGCCAACCATGAAGAAGCCCACTCCGAGCAATCTAAGGGATCCATTCGCGGCATCTCGACCAATAACAGATTGGTCCAAGAAGGTCGTCTTGGACACCAAGCAGCTCGTGCTCCCTCGCCACAAGATTCTCGAGCCCCAATATTTGATAGGATCGGATCTCAAGGAGTAAACCGAAACCGCCAGCCTGGAGTTGGAGGCCGTGTTGAGGGTGGAGTACCCTATCGGGTCAAACTACCCGAAAACACTAACAGCTGCCAGTTTCGGGCACTGCAGCGCCAGATCGACGAGATTTAGAATTTTTGATTTGCCCTAGATGAGACAGGAGCTCAAGATCCACCCTTCCCGGATAACATAATACGGGCCCATATGCCGTCGAAGTTCAAAGTACCGCAAATCAAGTCCTACGATGGGACAACGAACGCAGACGAGCATGTTGAACCCTTTCGAGGGCACATGCTACTGTAGAACGCTAGCGACGCAGCGATGTGCAAAGCTTTCTCACTAACACTAACAGGTCCTACTCGACAATGGTTCCGACAGCTTGAACCTTCATCTATTTCTTCTTTCCGGCAGCTGGTCGACGCCTTCTCTTCGATATTTTCTACGGCGAAAACGCGGAGGAAAGTAATTACATACCTGTATGCTGTCAAACAAGGAGACAGCAACGTCAGGGATTATATCAACCGGTTCAACCGGGCAGCTCTCGAGGTCAAGCACGTCGAAGACGAGACCCTCAAGCATATTTTTGTAGGGGGTCTCCGAGACGAAAAACTGACCTGGTCGTTGGCCTTCGAGCAGCCGAGCACATTTTCTCAAATGCTTGGATATGCCCAGAGACATGCCGAAGCTGCCGAATACATGAAAAGCCGTAGGGAAAAAGCCAGCCCAAGCGAAACAAAGAAGGATAAAAAGCAAAAGAAAGCACCGGAACAAGGCAATGCCAAGCAGAGCAAGAAGCAGCAGAAAGAGAAGAAATCCAAAAAGCCAAAGGGGCCAACCGGTAAATTTCAAAGCTACACACCGCTAGTGGCGACCATCGACGAGGTGCTCGCCCAGGTAAGTGGCAAGAATTTGTTAACACCACCACCCAAGCTCCGGGGGAGCAAGGTGAAGCGAAATCAATCAAGGTTTTACGAATTCCATATGGATGTGGGGCATAGTACTTATGAATGTATCTAACTACAGGACCAAATCGAAAGGCTAGTCCGAGAAGGCCATTTGTAAGAATTTGTTGAGCGGGTTATAACCCCGAGATCCACCTCAGAAAGGAATGATCTGCTGAGCTGAGACGCAATGCCCCGCTCCAAAATTGACGCTGGGAACACCTCGGATCCTCCGAATATCGTTCACACGATATTCTGCGGGCCTGTTACAGGGGACACGTCGAGTGGGTGGTGGTCGTATGTCAGAGAAGCTCGGCTGATCGAGCGGGGTGAATTCAAAAACATATCTGAACATATCAACAAGATATGTCCCCAAGAGGACACCCCAATCACGTTTATCGAGGAAGAAGTAGACCGGTTAATGCACCCGCACAATGACGCTCTAGTGTGTGAACTGCCCATTGCCAACAACATAGTACGGCGTGTTCTAATCGACAACAACAGCTCAACCGACATTCTCTTCAAGCAAGCATTTGACAAATTGAAGATAAGCAACGCCCCTTTGGTCCCAGTTCGGACCCCGCTTTATGGCTCTGTAGGAGAATACGTTTGAGCAATAGGGAAGGTCAGTTTGCCCGTGACCTTCAGAGAAGGAGCTACTCGGGTCACTCGGGTTGTTGACTTTTTAGTCGTCGACAAACCCTCCCAGTATAACATCATCATCGGCCGACCAACGCTGAACGCTTTGAAGGCCATAGTCTCCACATATCACTTGGCCATGAAATTCCCCACGGATGGCGGTGTCGGAGTAGTCCGCTCATCCTAGATGGATTCCTAAGCTTGTTACGCCAGTGCTGTAAGAGCAGCCTCAGCTCTACACCAAGGCGTCTCGGTCATCTATTTGGTTGACGAAACGGATCTCCTTACCGACTCGACACCCAAGATGTTGGCAGATTTAGACCTCAGAATGCCCGAGGAAGAGGTAAGAGCCACCTCGGTCGAAGATTTGGTGCTGTTCTCCCTAGACCCTGAGAGGCCTGAACACACTGTTCAACTTGGATCGTAGTTGAGACCTGAGATCTGGGCCGACTTGAAAAGGCTCCTTACCGAATATCGGGACATTTTTACGTGGTCTCATGAGGACATGTCGGGCATTGACCCGAGCATCATTAGCCATCGACTCAATGTCCAACCTAGCCACAGGCCAGTGATACAAAAAAGAAGGGCTTTTAACCCGAAAAGGTACGCTGCAATAAACGAAGAAGTCCAGAAGCTCCTTAAGATTGGATTCATCAGAGAAGTCAAGTACCCGGAATGGTTAGCGAATGTCGTCCTCATTAAAAAGGCAAATGGAAAATGGCGGGTCTGCATTGACTATACCGATCTCAACGAGGCCTGCCCGAAAGATTGCTTTCCACTTCCTCGAATAGATCAGCTCGTCAATGCCACTGCCGGCCATGAGCTCTTGAGCTTTATGGACGCGTACTCTGGGAATAATCAGATAAAGATGGCCGAGAGAGATCAAGTGAAAACTGCCTTCGTTACCGACCAGGGCTTATACTGCTATGTGGTGATGCCTTTCGGCCTGAAGAATGTCAGAGCTACATACCAACGCCTCGTCAATAAGATGTTTGCTCGGCTGATCGGGAAAACTATAGAGGTCTACGTGGATGACATGCTAGTAAAGTCTGTCCGAGCAAAAGACCACATGGCCGACATCCGAGCGAGCTTTGACATTCTCCGGGAGTATGGGATGAAACTCAACCCAGCGAAATGCGTGTTCGGTGTAAGCTCAGGCAAATTCCACAGATTTTTGGTTAATCAACTAGGCATCGAGGTTAACCTGGCAAAAGCCCAAACGATTATTGATATGCATTCTCCCCGAACAGCAAAAGACGTACAACGGCTCATTGGCATAGTGGCAGCCTTATCAAGGTTCATTTCCCGGGCTACCGACAAGTGCCACCCATTTTTCAAGGCACTCAAGGGGAGGTTTAAGTGGAGCGGGGAGTGTGAGCAAGCTTTTCAAAGCCTAAAGACCTACTTAGCCACGCCCCCGCTCCTGTCCAAATATTTGCCCGACGAAGCTCTAACCGCGTATTTAGTTGTGTCGGAGAAAGCCATCAGCTCGGTCTTAGTCCGAGACAAAGATGGAGTCCAAAGGCTGGTTTACTACACAAGTCACGCATTCCAAGGCGTCGAGGAGCGGTACCCACCACTTGAAAAGTTGGCTTTTGCCTTAATTATTTCGGTCTAGACGTTACGACCGTACTACCAAGGCCATACTATCAACATCCCGACCAAATTCCCTCTTCGGTAAGTACTCTAGAGTCCGAAGATATCGGGCTGTATGGCCAAGTAGTCAGTAGAGCTCGACAGTACGATGTGTATTTCATGCCGAGGACGGCCTTCAAAGCTCAAGCTCTAGCCGACTTCATCGTAAAATTCACAGACGCCAGACAGGCGACCCTGCTTGTCGAGAAGTCACCCATCGAAGTGCCCGATGCACCCAGCTGTAGTAGGGATAGTGTTATCCTAGAACCAAACTGGAAACTGCATGTCGACGGATCTTCTTGCGTTGACGGGTCGGGCGTCGGGTTGATCTTAACCAGCCCAGACAGATATAAGGTTGTCTATGCCCTCCGGTTTGACTTCAAGGCCTCCAACAATGAAGCAGAATACGAGGCTCTCCTGGCTGGACTTCGGATCGCTCAAGATCTCAGGGTAGACCGCATCACCATCCACAGCGACTCAATGCTTGTGGTTCAGCAGGTCACTAGGGGTTTTCAGGCCCGAGTGGATTCCATGGCTGCATATTTGCAAGAAGTGAAACAACTGTTCAAACAATTTAAGTCCTACTCTTTCGAGCAAATCCCCCGGTCAGAAAACACAAAAGCCGATGCCCTTGCCCAATTAGCTTTCGACTTGGACGGAAGCGATGTAACCTCTGTCCCCATTGAAAGACTTGCCAAGCCGAACATCGTTAAGGAAGTCGTAAGTGTAGCCGAAGAGCCCGGGACCATATGGATGGACACGATCATCTGATACCTGACCACAGCCGAATTACCCAATGATCGGGAAGAAGCGCATTGGATAAGTAACAGCTCGGCCCGGTATTCGATGATCGGTGGAAAATTATACCAAAGAGGCTACACCACGCCATACTTAAAATGCTTGGATCCCAAAGAGGCGAGTATCTAATGAGAGAAATCCACGAGGGCCTATGCGGCAACTACTTTGAGGGACGCTCTTTGGCCCAAAAGTGCCTCCGACAGGACTACTACTGGCCGACCATGCAGTAAGACTGCGGGGATTTTGCGCGAAAATGCCTCAAATGCCAGCAGTTTGCGAGAATGCCCTATCGCCACGCTGAGCCTCTCACTCTAGTGACCTCGGCATAGCCATTTGTAAAATGGGCCATCGACTTGATCAAACCTCTCCCGCTGACCCGATCACAATTCAAGTACTGCATCGTGGCCATAAATTATCTTACGAAATGGATTGAGGTCGAACCCTGTACCAACATGACTGAAGCTAAGTGCACCAACTTCGTGTGGAAGAACATTATTTGACGGTTCAGAATCCCGCACACGATTATGATCGACAATGTCAAACAGTTCGAATCTTCAGGTCTCCTCCGCCAATGTGAACGGCTCGGTGTTAGGAAGGTCTTCTCCTCCTCGAGCTATCTGCAGAGTAACGGCCAAGTGGATTCTGTAAACAAGACAATCAAAGACAACCTGAAAAAAAAAACTCGAAGGGATTAAGGGTGCGTGGATTGACGAGCTCCCACAAGTACTTTGGGCTTACCGAACAACTGCTCGAGCAATGACCGAAGAAACTTCATTCTCCCTTGTGTATGGGGCAAAGGCTATCATCCCAGCCGAAGTAGGGTTGCCTAACTTCAGAGTCAAACGATATGAGGAGACCTGAACGCGAAATTGATGATGACAGAGCTCGATCTACTCGAAGAAAAAAGAAGCCAGGCAGCAATCCGTAACGCAGCTCGAAATCAAGTAGTAGCTTGGTACTACAACAAGAGGGTCCAGCCCAGGAGTTTTAAGGTCAGAGACTTGGTACTGAAGAAGGTCACGGTTCAACAACCCGGCTTCAGGTCCTTTGGTCCAAAGTGGAAAGGTCCGTTTAGGATCGAAAGTATCGTACGGCCGGGCACGTATAGATTATCTGATATGGAAGGAAATCAGCTCGGGCATCTTTGGAACGCCGAGCTTCTAAAAAAATTCTTTTGCTAATTTCAAAGCCAGAAACCCCTTTTTGATTTCTGGCCAGAATTCTTTTGTAACTAGACCTACTAAATAGGACTAGAAAAATGTATAGACATATCACATTAATGGAATACAACTTTCCTACACCTTCCACTTGAGCAATGCGTTTGAAAGAAATGTGGATCCGAAAAAGAACGTCGTAACTCTAGCTTGGAGGACAAGACAATAACTCCTGATGAGGGAGAGTCATCCTTGTCCATCAGGCTGGGGGGCTGGTCGGCATACCGACCTTAGGTTTGTCGCCGTACAGACAACCCAGCAAGTTGCTTGGCACAACAGCATGCCCGACGAGTCCTACATTTGTAAAGTTTCCTCAAAAAACTTAAACAAGTCTAGGGGGCAACAGGGTAAGGGTAGCCACACGTCGTTCCGCTCTGCCTGGCCGAGATCGAAAACCTAAACCTTGCCTAAATTAACTGAGCGGACAAGGATAACTACTCGGATAACTCAAACCTCGCTCGGATTAACTGAGCGGATAGGGATAACTGCTCGGATAACTCGATGGCTATCGAGACAAAACTCGATCCCAACTAGGAATCCCCCCGAGGAGCATCTAACTTGGAAACATGAAGCATTCTGTCCAAATTCTAAAGACCGAGGTATATGGTTACTCGACAGTTTAAAGTTGTAACCGTATCTCCGAGGAACCTCTCGCGTCGAAACGAAAACATATTAACCCGAGGACACTCGTACTTGAAAAATATTTAAAATAAAAATGCATACAACAATCCAAAAAGAGAAGAACGAAAAATAAATTGTATTTATAGGGGAGGTACAATTAACTGGGCACCTCTCGAGCTCGGACAACTAAAAATAACACCAAAAAGGGATAAAAATCAGCCTAAGCCTGGGTTTCACCCCCAACCATGTCTTCCTCACATCCACCAGGGCGGTGCTCTGCCCATCCCCATCATCATCACCGTCTACCACGCTAACCTCTTCCTCGCCCTGCTATTGCTGAGCAGCGCCTTGATCGGGCTCGACAATGAGCGACCAATCGAAGCCTTCTGCCTCGAGGTGTTGCCTAATCAGGTGTTCGCGTAGGTCGGTCATGCCCTAATAGTAGAGATCAGCGTACTCTGGGGATGCCTTAAATTCGTCCACTGCTCGGGCCAGACATCCTGGAAGCTCATCCACAAAGTGTTGGTGCTCGGCCTGCAGGGATGTCAGCTGCCCTTCAAGCCATGCAGCTTCATCCTTCGCCTCCTTAGCCTGCCTCCAAGCCTCCTCGGCCTCGGCCTTGGCTCTCTGGGTTTCCTTCTGAGCCTGAGAAAGAGAGCCATTGGCTTGATCTAGCTCAATGTTCCTAGCACCGAGCTTCAACATCTTAAGGAAGGTTTTCTTATGCATTTCCTTCTCCTTGTGGATGTCTTTCACCCTGGCGAAGTGGACCATGTGCAAAATGGCACTCATCTATAGGAAATAAGACTTCAGTGCTCGACAGCTTGATAAAAAAAAAGAGGAATTAAAAGGCTCGGTTTGGACAAATACTTACGGTGACAGCAGCTCAAAAAGCCGTATTGCACAGGCTCTGGAAGTCCTCCCCGCGGATGTTCATTAAAAAGTCATCCTATGGCATCACATCCTTGAGTCATTCGAGAATGATTCCGCGATAGTTCGGGCACCTTCTCTGCGGATTCTCGGACGCGCCTCCAGCCGTGTCGTCGACTGACGTCACTTCTAGTGCGTCCCTGGTCGGCGGAGGCGGGGGTGGCAGCACTTGGACTGGTGTGAAAACTTGCTCGAGTTAAGGAGGAAGCTCTGGCCTAGGAGTCCGCTTACGCTTCCTCCCGATCTCAACGGTCTTACCCTTTTGCCTTCTTAGGCTCTCCATCAGAGCCCTTCTCTCAGCAGCAGAGCTCGGCCGCAACGACATCTCTGCACAATAAAACCCCAAGTCAAAATGAAGTCGGTACATAAAAAAGAGAGAGAAGAAAATGAAAAAACTCGAGGTTGACCTCCAATCTGGAGCTGGCTAGACGGGTACAGGAGTCGAATCACGTCCTCGAGTTCCTCGTCGGCTACGGGTGGCCACCGCATCGAAGGAGCCACTCGATGAGTCCTCGAAACTGGACGACGTAGGCTCCCTTGTCAGCCATCCAGATCGGGAAGTGCTTGGCCCCGGGACATCGACGGCACCAGGCCGAGCAATTGTAACCTGCCCGGTACCCCAGGCAACGCGAACTATCTGGGGATTTGTTCTACAGGGTCCCTCGAACCAGCTGTAACCGGATAAAGTTTCCTTCCTGAGAAGGAAGGACTGCTGCCTAGTCGACTTCGGTTTCTCGAACAGGTCTTTGACCGCCCTGATCACGTGGCTCGATGCCCAAATTCTGCTTGGTCCACACATGCCCTTACTCGAACGACCTTGGTACGTGTTGGTCGGCAGGGACGATCTCATCGGCTCGGGCCAAATAATTACCCCCGACGTAAAACCATTCGTACTTTTATAATTTATCCGAGTCGGGGTTGCCCAAGATAAAGTCTTTCTGAAAGCCGATGATGTAGTACCATCCGGACTATTGAGGAAGCTTCTTCATCTTGTTCACTTGCTTGAAAGCTTACAGCAGCATCTCGGTGTCCCAGTGGTACCTCCATAATACGTACATCTCGATCAGTGACCTGTAGCTGTTCGGGTTCAGCTGAGCCGGGCACACGTTGAAATCATTAAGCGCCCGACGCAAAAATAGGTGGAACGGGAGGCGCAGCCCAGCCCTGAAGAAGTCGGGGTAAAGTGTGATGCATCCTTCGGGTGTGTCTAAAGGTGAATCGCCCTCGTCGGGAACGGTGAGGGTCACGTCATTCGGGATACCGTACTCGGCGCGTAGGTTCTCCGACCGTGACTCCATGATGGCACTTGTATAGCCCGCTGCCATGGTCTGCCTAGCTCGGGTTATCCGATACGCCGTCACACCTCGGACGCGGGTGACTTGAACCTCCTGTTCTTCGATTTCGGGCTGCTCCACTTCCACCTCCTCGGGTACACGTTCCTCGTAAAAAACGTCCATCGTTATCACCCCCGCAACTTGGACTGGAGCTCTAGCACCCCAGCCGGATGTGCTCGGGGCATCGTCGCGCTCTTGCAGCTCGACTCTCTCCCTAGAAAAAATTCGAGAGGAGCTCGTAGCGACCGACTCGACATAAGGGTCCTGCTCCCTCGACGGCCTAATCGGCCTCTGTCCGTCAAGCATGTTGAGGAACTCCTGCTCGGGTACAATCTAGGAGTCGACCCTCAGAATTTGCTCAAGTCGGCCAGTCCATCCCGTCCTGGAGACGCTCCCTCGACGTCGGACTAGGTGGTGGATGAGCTACTCTCTGTGCTGCTTTCCGACCGGGAAACTTCTAAATTTTGAGAAACTCATTTTGACACCCCTGGGAAGTTACCTGCTTGGGTTTGAAAGCTCGGAAAAATATAATCCTTAGGTTGATGATTGTGGCTCGGTAGCTAAAAACTCTTTAGGTGCAAAAATTCTGAGAATCGAGTGAAAATGACAGAGAGGATGGCCCTATTTATAGCCATTTCAGACGGGAAATTTAGGCGCAAAAAACTAAGAGGCACGATCATTACGTCTGTCAGGCGGCGCAGACGGCCGCAGTGCAACACGTGTCCTCCGTCTGATCCACGCGTCTTTTCGCCTCATCCCCCTTTGAAGTATCGTTTGGCCTTCTTTTTTTCAGCCAACCTCACCCACTCGGCATAGTCCACCCGACCGAACACCGACCAGGTGAACTGGGGGACTAATGTTGAGGGTGAGCTCGGCGCCACTTCTGAGGAAATAAACTTCGACAGTCGGCTAATAAGCTCGACAGAACCTCCAACAAGCTTGCTATCAGCCCCCGATGTGTCGTACACCTTTCTGAGGTGCCTCTCAGGGCCCCCCGAGGCTACATGCCAAGCAGGCTGCCACCTCAGAATATACAGTAGCTCGGGTCAGACGAATCTTACTCACAAGCAGGCTGCTACTCGCCGTTATAGGCTAACACGAGGCAGATAACTTGCCATCCGATGGAGCCCAATTCGTCGGACGAGGGATGCGACACTTGTCACCTACTGCCTGACATGCTTTGATGTGACACCCAGGTCGTGGGTAAAACCCTTCTAAACACCCGATCTAAGTGGTGGCCTATAAATAGGATGCATTTATGGCATTTTAGAGAAACTTCTTCTTCCCACCTAACTGGTTGCCGCCCTTTGCCGAGCAAACTCTATCTCGAACATCGGAGAGCCCTTGTCTATTGACTAACCTTCGTATTGCCTCCGAAGTGTCCCTCCTCTTGTTGCAGGTACATTTGCCCAGGCAGAGGCGAATCGAAGAAGAGTCGGTCCGTGCACAGCCGCATGTGGTGTTGATCCGACGCCAGATCACGGTGAGCATCAACGGGTTGATTATTTCCTATAAAAGTCCCAAGCCACAATTTTAGAGCCAATTAACAATTAATAAATTTCATTTCAATTTTTTTTATTAAATAATCTTTCAGACACGAGGACAAAATGGGTATTGGTGAAAATATTAGTCTTCAATTTTACAGATTAATGAAAATAATATCAATGTAAATGGAAAAATCAAAAAATTATGTAACTTGCACAAATTTTCTTTAAATTTTTTATGTTTTATAAACATTTAAATGAATTAATAATTGCACAAATAAAAAAGTCTTACATAGTAAATTTTTATATGTATTAGATAAAAACTCAACACAAAAGGAAGTTAATATGGAGTTTAAACATGGTTGGATTTCTATCTTAATTAATAAAAACGACAAATTTTACAAATTCTCTCTGAACTATATCACTTGCATTAAAATACTCTTAAAACTTTAAAACATACCTGTTATAGCCCTAAGTTATAATACTTCTCTATATTCACTCCATAAATTTTGAAACATGTTGTTTTTTGAACAAAATAATACTTGTTACCCTCTTTGAAATAATAAATTCATAAGTTTATTTTAAAACTTTAAAAAACCAACTTAAATTACAATAGTTCTCTACTTTTTTTTGTATATTTTTCTCACCTTTGAGTAGATGATCTAAAGACAGAATATACAAGAATTTGGTGCTTAACTAGTTCATTTAAAATGAAAAACATTCATGTTAACCTTTAAGTATCATATCTAATCTTGAATCAAATGAAATTTCAGCAATTCTATTCAAAAAACAATGTTTTCAAAGTTTGATGGATGAATTTAGAGAAATATTATACTCCAAGGGCATAATATATACATTTTAAAGTTCTTGAGATATACTGACAAAGTGACATAGTTTAGGAGGAATTCGTGAAATTTCCCGTATCAAAAAATACTAACCTTATTATATGACATGCTTTTTTTTTTTTTGAAAAATAAATAATGTTGAATATAGTTGTGAGAGTTTTTCATAAAATTTTTATAGGAAGGAGAGAAAAACTTACTTACTAATTTAACAAAATATAATATTGATAAAGTCAATACACATAGCAATCTCAATATATATATATTTTCATGTATCTTCTATAATCCCTTTGAAACTTTGTACCAAAAATACATTATAACCTCAACGAAATAGGATTTAAACTAAAATTTTAATAAAAATAACTTTTAGGAGACCTTTTCAATAAGAACCTCATTAAATATGATTAAAATTATTATTATTATTTTTCAAGTTTAATGGCTTAAAAACATATATTTTTAATAGATTTATGTTTATTTCACGCATTCTTTGAACTCAATAAACTTAAATTTAGATTCAAGTATCAAGAATCTTTTAGATACGTGTTTGTTTCCCCAAAATCCAAATCATTTGAGTATCAAGAATCTAAGTTTTCAAAGTTCTTATTGTTGAAAAAAACAGTATGAGGTGCGTAGCGAAAATTTTAAAATTTTAACATCAGAGTATTTTTTCAAAACACAAGTTTGATATGCTATATGCATAAATTAAACAGATCTTACTAACATTTATGTGCCGAAGAACCTCCGTAACTCGTGAAAAGAGGTAACATTCCAGAAGAGCCTCAACCAACTAGTTTTCTTTGCTATTCTCTATCCACAATCGGAGTGAGTGTGGGCTCACACGTATAGCTCTTCCACCGGTGACTCTCCTTCCAACCAATCGAGAGAACCCAAAGCTAGTGTTCGTGATTTTTGAACAAAAGCTTTCAAAGTTTTTTCAGATGCTCACCAGAAGAGTATCACTCTTAATCTCTCAATTGATCTGAGTAACTCATGAGACTTACTCCTTTTATATAGCGATTGGTCCTAGGGTCAGTCCTTATCAGACTAGGTCTCAAAAACTCGAAACAGAATTAAGTTCGGATCTATATCTGATAAGATCCGCGTGAAAACGCGTACTCTTATTTCTTGCTGATCGGCAGGCCGAACAGGCCCCATCGGTAGGCCGAACAGGCCCCATCGGTAGGCCGAACACGTAGATCGGCAAGCCGAAACTGTCGCGTAAATATCTCCGCAAATCTTTTATTTTTCACCCGAGATTCTATAAGATAAAGTCTCATTTTTTATTCAAATAACCCAATAGAGAAGTTATCTGATCAAAACAAACTTTATGAAGATAATTTCTAAAAAAATAAATCAATTCACAATAATTCTACAAGTTTATCTTGATTTAATTTATCTAATTAAATCAACCGATAAACAGACAAGAATTATCTGATCCCAATAATTCAACAAGTTTATCTTAAATTAATTTTATTACAAAATTAATTTAACCAATAAACAGACATGAATTATTTGATTCTTTCAAATTTTAAACCGATCTGATAAATCCGACATAAGTCATCAATTATTGAAAAAGTACGTTGTATCGTTATAGGATTTTGTGAGCTAGCAAAGGGGACCAAAATGGACCCATAAAGTTCAAGCTCTTGATAATTATGAAACCCAATATCCCATATATACATTTCACAATTATCAACTCCAACGCTAATCCACTAAAAGCTTGGAGCTGCACTGTCAAACTTTATAGAATTACGAAGTCCATATAGCTAAGTCTCCATGACATATCAAAGTGTATCGTATCCCAATATGATGATCCATAATCAGCTTAAGGACAAGTTTTATCTTACCTTCTCGATTAATTTTATCTTACGTTTCATTATCTCACCATTTAAAAACTTACCATACAAAAATAGTATACTATTCGGTTACACCTATGTATCCAAATGGTTGAGCGCTCTAGTTTTTCAATTACAGGATAACGCATATAAGAGAATATCATTACTCCTAAAGAGGAGCTATGGATTCCATATCTATGAATAACAAGTCTACGCTATCAAGAGTCATGCCTCCAACGTACCGGCATGCATACCAATATTGAGATGTGGTAGTCACCCTTTGGTATATTAAAAGACACAAGTTGAGACAGCAGGCCCATTATCCATCTTAGGATTAAGATACAATACAAATAATTGACAATACAAATGATTGTCTAAAGTGAATCGATTTGTCAAGACAGAATTATTAATCCAAATCAATTCACTTTGTGTCCCGATCTAACACATCGTCACCTATGACAACGTGCCAATGTTTCTATTCACGGAGTCCAACTCCGATGGTCAAGACAAACCATCTCCCAATAGGGATATAGAAAACATAACAATATTTGCATGAATAAAGCGCCCAACTTTATTCCCTCGATTGCGGATTATATGTTTTAGACTGTCACCTTAAGAATTGTGTCTTGCGCATAATCAGTCCATCATATGCTCAATTCTTAAAGGTTTAGACCAACGGTCTCATACTACTATTTGCTTAATATACATTCAACAAATATGAACGTAAAGAGGACAAGATTTGGTATATATAAATGAATAAATTCTTTATTGATAAAAATGTCTCCAAAACGTATTACATTTTACTCCTTAGGGCATACATATCTAACAATTATCCCCTTAAACTTTTAATACAATAAAAACTAAAATTCTCTCTCATATATTTGATGAAATAAATGATTCTTTTTTCAATATATTCCTAATGAAGAGAGAAATAAATCAAGATCTATATTGCATATTGTTTAAGGTCATTAACTTTAAGATTTTATTAGATTTATTAATAAATCAAAAACTATCTTAACTACCTCTCCAAACACAAATTTCAATCAATAGATATGTTTGTTTCATGCATTCTTTGAACTCAATAGACTTAAATTTAGATTCAAATATCAAGAATCCTTCGGATACGTGTTTGTTTCTCCTAGAATCCGAATCATTTGAGTATCAAGAATCCAAGTTTTCAGAGTTCTCATCCCCTTAAACTTTTGATACTCGGATATCCTTGATACAGTAGAAACTAAAATTCTTTCTCTTATATTTGAGGAAAAAAATCATAACTTTTTCATTTGATATCCAATTGAGATGATTCTTTTTTCACTATGTTTCTAACGAAGAGATATATAAATCAAGATTTATATTGCATATTTTTTAAGATCATAAACATTAAAATTTTATTAGATTTATTAATAAATCAAAAACTATATTCATTACCTCTCTAAACACAAATTCTAATTTTATTCTATACTCAAATTAAAACTTAAATGCACATCCAAATGTCAATTTGAATAACAATTCAAATCACAAACTCAAATCCTAATTCAAATCACGCTAACTCAAATTAAATCACTAATTCAAATCTATTTACCAAAGCTTAAATACACATCCAAATATCAATTCAAATAATAATTTAAATCACCAACTTAAATCTTAATTCAAATCACATTAACTCAAATTAAACTACTAATTGGAATCCATGTCCCAAAAGGGTAGTTTCCAAAGATAGTCTGTAATTTTATGCGTCGGATTGACCCATGTAGCATGCATATCCAAAGTACATCTTAGCCCTTCCTTCTAGCGGGTGAATGGGCTCTCTTCATAGGGGCATTTTTGTCATTTAAATAAACTATCAATCTCCCTTCCCCCAATTCCTTTTACCGTACGAGGTCGAAAAACGTAAAAGCCAATCCCAATTTCTTTGCGACATTAAATTTTCGAAAAAAATTATTCTTTCTCCGTGTGCTTCCCTCTCTCTTTGTTTATATATCTTTCTTCGAATTTTTCATTTTCTTATGCGTGGCTGGTCAATTGTCGTTCCATTTCTTTGATCGCAGAGGTTTCGCTCTCAACTTTGATCGCCATGTCCAAAAGGTTATTTCTTTTGTCTCTCATCTTTTTTTTTTCTTCCCAAATTGATCATTTTTCGTGACGAAGTTGATTTTTTGAATGTTTCGGAAGGCTTTTTGGTTTGGGAAATGGTTGGTTTTGTTACAATTTGATTTATATTTCGTGTTGTTTTGAAGAAATTCTGTTTGGTTTTTACGTGTTTGGGTGTAATTGGGGGAAGAATCGATATTCTCTAGGTTTTGAATTCTTAGGGTTTCGTTTTTTGATTGGTTTGAGTAAGAACAATGTCAAGTTCGTCTCTTTTCGATTACATTGTTTGTTTGATTCTCATTTTAAGGATTTTTTTTAATTGTTTGTTGTGTTTGTTTTCTTGATTTTTCTGGTGCAAAAATGAAACTTGAATACCAAACTGAGAAATGAAACTAGGAAATATTCTTCTTTTTTTTTTTTGTGAATATTTTATAGTCTCTCGTCTTTGCAAGTTCATGAATTTTGACTGTTAAACTGTAAAAAAAGAAGGGTTTTTTTTTTTCATTTGCCTTGTTCTCTGATTTTCAGGATTCTTTGCATGTTCTTTATGAAATTCGACTAACAAACTAAAGGAAAAAAAAAGTAGTATTCTGTTTTTACCATTTATTTTAATCTTTTCATAGGGTCGAGAAACTAATTAATATACTATCTTTACGAAAATCCTCTGTAATTTTCAGGGTTCTTTGCAAGTTCTTTGCTCACGGAGCATGTCTGAAGGGAGAGCATTGTGATTTTTCACATGATTGGAAGGCTCCTCCTAATAATGTAAAGATTTTGTTTCTTTTAATTATGCGAATTTAGACATTAATTTTAGTATTGATCCAAGACTTATATTTGTATTTGTCTTTCCCGGCTTATTGTCACAGATTTGCACTTTCTATCAGAAAGGAGCCTGTGCTTATGGTAGCCGATGCAGATATCAACATGTTAAGCCTTCTCAAACTCAATCCTTCGCTTCGTCTTCATCGACAAACTCTCAACAATCTCTTGTGTCTGATCCTGTACATCTGCCTCATTCTTCCCCTATATCGTTAAGCAGGGAGCTCTCTGCGTTAAGTAGGCCTTTCATCCTTCCCAAACAACCAGCGTGGAAGCCAAAGCGTGATCAACATGAGTTTCTAGAAGACAAGGATGTTGGCGAGGCTAGAAGTCTTAGACTAGCAGATCGTCCTATCTGTTCATTTGCTGCGGCTGGTGATTGTCCTCGCGGAGAAAAATGCCCTCATATCCACGGAGACTTGTGTCCCACATGTGGAAAACATTGCTTGCATCCTTTTAGACCCGAAGAGAAAGAGGAGCATCTGAGGACGTGTGAGAAAAAGCATAAGCACCTTGAGGCATTGAAACGTAGTGAAGAAATTGAATGCAGCGTCTGCTTGGAGCGTGTTTTTTCTAAGCCCACCGCGGCTGAACGGAAGTTTGGATTGCTGTCAGAATGCGATCATCCCTTCTGCATATCTTGCATTAGGAATTGGCGGAACAATTCACCAACTTCTGGTTTGGATGTCAATAATGCATTGAGGGCCTGCCCAATATGTCGCAAATTATCGTATTTTGTGGTTCCAAGTGTCATTTGGTACACCACAAAAGAGGAAAAACAGGAAATTGTTGACAGCTACAAGGCAAAGCTCAAGTAATTTTCTGTACCTGTGATCTAGTTATTCTATGGATTTCCTATTTGGATATTGAATGAATTGATGAAAAATAGTTTTTTTTTTCTTTTTTTTTTTTTAGTGATTGGGAAAACTGTGATGTATCTCATGCAGTTAAGTTGGAAGAAAACAATTAGACGAATTGGAATTGAGTAATTTAGTATTGGAATTAATTTCCGTTTTCTCTTGCAGGTCAATTGATTGCAAGCACTTTCAATTTGGCAATGGGAATTGCCCCTTCGGGACCAGTTGTTTTTACAAGGTAAGATACTTTGAACAACTATATTTGGCTGTTAATTTTTCTATGGAAAGCTTGGAGAATACATCTCTTGTTTAGGAACGTTAAACCATAGCTCAAGCTTTTGGTCTTCAATGGTCATGGTCAATTTTGTTTGCAGTTCTATAAGTACTTCTGTTATGGTTTTTTTCCCTCCTCGACATTGCTGGATTCATACTAGGCCTGGAGGGTTTTTTTTCTTTTTTCTTTTTTCTTTTTAATCTTGTTATTTATTTGGGCTGGCTTACATGTCAGGCCAAGTATGGGCTGAACTGAGATTATATTAAATGGACCTGGCACTAAGATTATGTATACGTATTATGTTTTAGATCTCTTCTATTTTTTTCCCAATTCAATTATAACTTGGAGGGACATAGTTTTCTCTTCTATTCTTCTTTGCATGGTAAGGTCAACCAGCTGCCTGACGATATATTATTTTTTATGAAAATTGAAAATGAATAAACGAGTGCTTATCCTTGTGTCCTAGAGAGGATTGAGCCTAAGATGGGTTGAAGCTCGCTTAAATAGGATGTTCAGACTTTGGCTCTATAAGTTGAAATGCATGTGGGGATGGACTGAATCCAATCAGCAGGAACTTATTGTGGGCTGGGCGTTGGAAGCCTCATCTTGGCCATAGACAAAGTTAATTGGCTGGGCATTTTTTCTGATATCATCTGATTGATTTTGGTGACCATGGTAGATGCCCTTGGCTCAAGTTGATAATTAGCCTCCTTGTTGTTGTAGAACAGAGAGTGGCTAGTTGTAATGAGAAAGGATTGGGAAGAGAGCATTTACTTGTACAATATTGTATTATGCACCTTTTTTTTTTCTGTCATTTACTTTCATGAAGGAGAGTATTGGATTTATAAGTCCTTTTAATGGGTAGAATATTTGTTGTGTGTTCCAGCATAAGGTCAGACCAAGCTCCTTTGCATGGAAATATCACAGGCCACCACCTCGAAGGCGAACTCCACGTATATCTGATGACAGGGATACGGAAGCCGCTGTGGATCTGGATACTATTATTGATATGGCTGATCTCTTAGACGAAGAAATGAACTGTTACATTCCCGATGATGATTTTGACTTTGATGACTTTACAGATCCCCTCAATGATTTAGGCCCTTTCGAGATGGCTTTCATTCTTTCGCATATGGGTATCGATGATGAGGGTGACTCATCAAGTGATGATGAGGGTGACTCATCAAGTGATGACGAGCTTTTTTTTTAGCTGAGGCCAGGCTTCTTTCTAGATTAGCCACAGTTGTAAACGCTTTGAAAAGGATAAGAAAGAAAAAAAAAAAAAAAAGAAATGTACCTTTTTGCATTTGGAATTGGAATTGTTGCCATATATAGACGTTTTGAGGGCTTATAATCCTTGCGCTCTTCTCAGGGAATGGACGAAGCTTGTAGTAGTGTCTGGACCTTTTATTTATTTATTTATTTTTTAACACCACAGTTAGTCATGCCAAGTGAAAATTTCTAATTTATTTTGCCTGGACAGAGGCTTTTATATTCACTACTACTATTTTGGTGCTTGTTTCCTCTGTGCCTGGGTTCATTCTTTCCTTTTGCATGCAATACACTTACATTAGATAAAACCACATCCTCACAACATTGGAGTATTAAACATGTATGTTTACTGTCATTGCAGCATGCATATCGCGATGGCCGTTTGGAGGAGGTAGTTTTGCGTCATCTTGGCAATGAAGATGGTCAAACTGTGATTGCTAAACATATTAGGTTCTATGCTTTCCTTTGCAGATTTTTCCCCGCTTAAATCTACAGAATCACCAGTTGTGATGCATTACCACTGATGTGGCATCACAACAAAATTAGACTCGCATGGCTAATGGTTTGACGGATCTCCCATATTGCTATTTGGTAGTTCTGCCACGCCAAGTTTTTGGTGAATGATCTCACCCATGGCGATAAATATCATTTTCCTATATCTAAAGCATTAATATTTATCAATGCGCCAAGTTGGATGTAGCATTTTTTTCCCCTCAAAGTTTGTCCTTTCACTAATTTTTTGTGTATTCTCAGGCTGTCGGACTTTTTAACTGAAATGCATATCGGGTGATAAATTAGCGTAAGTTTTTATTGGAATTTGCCTTTATTGCTTTTCCATTTCCTCAAGGGGGACTTCTTTGGTGGGAACTTCATCGGTAATGCATATTTTGAAAATGACTGAAAGACAGATGCCTATCGGTTGGTATCTTTTTCAATTCCCACTGGAGAAATTGCCTTGCTTCAGATGTGACAGTGTGTTAAATTGCTTTTTCTGTTTGCCAGCCTTCCTTTGCAGCTGTACTTTGCAGGGCAAGTTTCTTGTATGTTGAGAAAGATGTAATGAGATTTCTTTCCTTAAAATGTCTTCTTTTGCCGGTTGTGCGCTCCCTTTTCTTGGAAGGTAATAATCCTAAGATAATAAAAATCTTGAACAAGCTCTTTTTTGTCTTGAGAGGAAATTTTGAACCATCGTATCTTCATCAAGTTCTATCAAAACTTTGTTTTACTTTGTTAATTTTGATATAATTTTTTGATTCAATAAGATAATTATGATTTTTTTTTCTAACTTAATGTTCACCTTTCGGTGGAGATGAGACAGGTGCAGAATTACCACTAGGTTGTGCTGGCAACCTTAAGTTGAGAATTGTTCGGTAATTATGTTTTGATGTTTGTTTCTGGTTTCCATTGTCTAGATTAGGTTCCGTTGGAGAGCTATACGATGGTGGAAGATTTTTGCTTGGTTGTGTCTCTCGCACAAGATGGGCTTGATATGAAAATAATAACAAATAAAAATCGTTTTGGAGTAAAGACATTATACACATAATAAATGGATGATGATGATGAATACATAACAGCTGAGGAGTTTGGTCATCAAACCTGTAAATTCTCTAAAGCTTTCGGCGTTGAAATTTTGAATAAATATCGTGGACTGTATATTCAAATTTTTTTCTTCTTGTATTATGTTATAATGTTTCTTGTTTTGATTATCTAATGTTGTTCGGAACTGTATAGATTTTACTTGCCCTTTGTTGTCACTGGGGCTTCATTGCATTATGGTGTTGGAATATTTAATTATTCATACAAATAGAGAATTTCAATCCGCGGTTGGTGGTTTTCTATCATGTAAAACTCTTGTTTTGTTGGCGTGGTGTTGCAATGGTCATACTAAATTTTTGATAACACCAAATCAACCGATAGATAAACTCTATTCTCTCTATTTAAAATGTTTCAACATTAACTAAGATAATTGTTTATTAAAGCTAAAAGTTGTCCTTCTGATGGAGATTTTGTCAACCTGTTATCAATTCAAAAACTTCTCTTGACCTAATCCAATATGGTAAAATTAGATTGAAATAGATTGGACTGATTTTGCCAAACATGAATTTGTAAACATTTCTAACTAAAACCGATTAACGTTAGAAGTTAAATTATTTCCTCAATAATCACTTAATAATTGTGATAAGGACTGTGTAATGGACTCGGTCAAGGATGGTTAATTTTTTTTTTTTTTTTATTTTTTTTTTTATTTTTTTATTTTTTTTTTTTTAATGTCTGAAACTAGAAGCTGTACCTAGTACAAGGACTTTTCATACCTTGACTTTTTTGTGGTCTTTTAAAGAGCTGATGAATCTGATTGAAAAGTAGAACGTTGGACTAGACAAAATCATAATGAAAATGACGGATGGAAAGAGAGGATCATCTTTTAGATGGAAAAAAATAGAAAAATTCTATGGAAGAGTAATATGGTTAAGGCTTTTACGATGGTTGTTAAATGTAATATTAACGTTAAAACGGCGTAACAATAATTTTTTTTTTTTTTTTTTTGTTAAGGCAATTCAACGTCCATAGAGAAATACGTACTACTGGGAATAATCTTATGCATCTTGTATCATTATTCATGTACGTTTTTCTCTTTTAAATGTTTCAGATACCTCCCATTAAAGGTGGTAGAAAAACCGATTCAGTATATCGAATAATCAATATTATCGAACGAGTAATTAATCTAAAATGTCAAAGAAAATCAAGCAACAAACATTAAAACGTAATCAAGAAGAAAACCAGTAAATGTCTATATTTCATATATATAACATGGAGTGGATACTACATTATTATCAAGAAATAAATGAATACATGGATGAATGATGAGCAAATGAAGCTCTTTTATTTGACTCTACAACCACAAAATATATATATATATATATAGAGAGAGAGAGAGAGAGATCGAATACATGATCAATGATGAATATATATATATATGTGTGTGTGTGTGTGTGTGTAATCTTAGTTGATGATAAAGGCGAGGAGAGAAAAGATCAACACAAGAGAGGCGGAGGCTCCGACGGAGTTGGCGACGGCGAATCCTCTCTCCAGCGCCGGAGACGGTGCCGGCGACGGAGAGGACTCAAAATCTTGGCCGGAGACGATGGAAGACATCATGAGCAGAAAGACGGCGAAAACGACGGCAATGACTGAGAAACTGGCCTTGACCGCCATTTCTGATTGCTCCGTATGAAGAGATAAAGAGAGAGAGGGAAAAGATCGAAAATGGCAGTAGAGAGAGAGAGACAAAGAGGGGGATGAAAGAAGAAGTTGTGGAGTGGCGTGTGTATTTGGAATTTGAGAACTGAGAGAGCTGGTTGATGATGAATGATGGGCATAAATTACATTGCCGCGTGGGTCCCAAGAACAGTGCGAAGGCGGACACGTTGATGTATCTGGAGACGTCACGTTGCGATGGCGGCGTCAATGTTACGAGTCCAACAAGGCAACGGCTCTGAATGAATGGGTCGGTCGTCTCCAGTTCTTTCTCTACGTAACTTGGGGAGGAACAAACGCTAGAAATTTGGTGAAAACTTGAAAAAAAACATTGGTAGTGTTCTCAAGCATCTGACTTGATAGATTTATGGTAAATCAACACCATATCAGTAATGGGATCGAAAACCTGGCTTGTAAACAACAAAGCTTCAAGTAGGGCAACTTTTACCACCATACCAACACCACTAGTGGTAAATCAGATAATATTTCATAATATGAGAAATAATCAAAAGTCTTTGATAGTTTCTTTGAAATCTCTTTCTGTATACATACATTTTGAATTAATCCTTAAATATTTTTATTAGTTTGTTTTCATACAATTATGACTAATCTTAATTGAAGGTAATATTTATATATTTTGTAATAAATTTATTACGGCGAAGGAATAAAATTTTTTAATGGATTAGCAATGTGAAAAAACGAATATCTTTTGTAATTCTACATAATACAAGATTGAGGAAAAGTTCTGTATTTTTCATTGATTACTTATTTGTCCAAGGAGCAAAAAAAATCTCTTTCCATTGTGTTTGAGGTTCCATGGGCTGTGGGCTTGGAATGATTTCTGCTTTCTGCTTTCTGATTCAAAGTGTTTAAGTGGCTTAATTTGACAAATACAACTTCTAGGACATTGTTTTTCAATCTTATATATTTTTATGGGAAAAGTTTGAAACACAGCATCTATACAGAGTACAAAGATATAATATTCAAGAAAATTTATTAGTTTAAATCAAGAATTTAAATTAAGATTTAAACAACAAATTTTGTTTGCAAATTTCATATTTCGAAATTATAAAATTATGAGGCGAAAATATAATGAAATTTTATGTGCATTTTTGTTTGCAATTCTTGATGAATTAAGGTGGATTTTAATATGAACAAATTTTGTGAGTTAGAATACTCCAAAATTTGTCAAGTGCCTTAAGAGGCAAATTTAATGTCAATTACCTTATGATAAAATCTAATTATATGACAAAAATACACCTATAAAGTAAAAATGGGAAAATAAGATTAAAATATCATGCCAAAGTCCAAAGTAGTGTCAAAGATGACAGTATATCAAACAGTTAAGCTGGTACAGATATTTATATTGGCAGTCCACCCAAAGACAATATTTAGTATAAAGATCACTCAGAGCAGTCTAGTTAGTAGCATAGTATAATTATACAGAATTAGTTTCCATAGAGATAAAGGAACTACTGTTAGTAGAAATTAAACAATATGAGTACACAGTACACTGAGATATTTTTATATTGATAAAGAAAATATCTCCCCCATACTACACTGTCAAAACAAGAAAAATACAATATTGGTTGAAATTAGATTGCTAACGTAAACACAATTAATTAAAGGTACTTTGATCTTATCTTAATGGATTTTAAAATTTTGCCAAAAAAAATCATTTAATTTCCCCATGAAATTTGGGTTCATTATGGGGCTTCTACGCAAAAATTTTCTTGCAATTTAGTCCTCCAAATCAAGCTCTATAGATACTAAAGGGTTACTTTGAAATTTTATTTTTTTCTTTTCCTCCAAGAAACGTTCATGAAACAAAATTCTCTTCCTTCACTTCCTTTCCCAAAACTGACCCCTTAAGCAATATTTTTTGTCAAAGTTTTTATTGTTTCAAGCCTCCAAATCATACTTTGAAGCATTTTTTTTTTTTGTCAAAGTTTGGAGTTATGCTAGGAATTTATTTTCCATGTTTTATTTTTAAGATTAAGAAGTTCTAGAGGACTATTGCATCAAGGAAAGTGGCCCAACATCTTGAAAACACTGGGTATAAATCCTAACCATTAGAATTTTATGTAAAGTTTGTGTTTTATTTTTTTTTTATAGGTTGTTGATATCGAGCTCTAAATTGCTATGTACCAACACCATGTGCGGCTACGCACAGTGGTCAGATGGCTTTTTTTGCTCGTCTTGGCTTCCAAAGTTGGACCTATGCAAGAAGAGGGACGCCTCGAAGACCAATGGGGCACCAGTGTGGTGCCGACCAAAAGCTCTCTGACACTCAAGTCAGGTACTTATTCGGCAGAGTTCGAGAATGAAGTTGGGTGGGACAGAGTACGTGTCACGCCCCGGAGTACGGGAGGTGACGTGGCGGAATATTTAGATTAATTAAAATAGAATTTAATTGAAATTAAGGGTTTAAAAATCCAATTAAATAAGAAATAAAGAGATTTTCCACCACATTTGATAAAAGAATTTAAAATCATTAAACAAATAACAATAATTAAATAAAAACCGCGAATATGGGTTCCACAACCCACAACTTGTGCACACACATGATTCTGACAATATCATAAATACAATTACAGTCCAAGTACAAATAAAGTTAAGTCTTACATGCCTTGTTTAATAAATACAGAATGTAAATAAATTCTCCTATTGCTCCTGAGTTCGGTCCGAAGAATCTTCTCCAAACCTAAATGGGAAACCACCTAGAAGGGGGGGGAAAATTTAAAACAGATAAAACGTGAGCGAAAGGCTCAGTAGGACTAAGTTTTATGAAATAATTTAATGCAAAGAAACATAACATTATCAGGAGTTATACAAAAAAGAAACTTGAATAAATAAATAAATAAATTGAGTAGAACCGTTCTGACACAAAACAGTTTACTCGTCAAATCAAAACACCAGTTTACTTTTACCTAGGCAAACCATGATATCACCACCGTAGTGGCCCAGCTGGGTTTCGGGACCTGCCCCCAAGGTCGATCACGACCCGATCTCTGATATGGCATCATGCCCATGTGTTTATTATCATTATCATTCAAAACCCAATTACCGAGTGTTGTCAATTACATTCATTATGAAATTCATTTCATGTCACGGTATATTAAAATATAACCGATAAAACCATTTTCAAACAACCGTTGAAAACATTTTGATAGAAATCATTTTCAAAGCCAAATCATTTCAAAACCAGGCTACCAAAGAAATAGGATAGAAGTCCTACCTCAGTACTCGTGCCGGTACCCCACACCGTAATCCCGATCCGCTATACGTTAGCTCCACGGAACCACGAACAATCCTAGATACAAACTAAGTCGATCAATATCTAGTTCGAGACATTCTATGTTACTAAATCATTTCATGATGTCCTAGTGTGCCATTTGTATCATTAAAATCATCCTATAAGGTTGGGATTTAAATCAGGGTTTAAAACAATGAAATCGGGTAAAAATCACAAAACTTTCCATGCCTCGGTTGGCCTGCCGGACGCCCTGCTTCGGCCTGCCGAACTGTACAGTTCGGCCTGCCAAACATTTCCCCAGATTCGGCCTGCCGGTCGGAAGAACACCGGCCTGCCGATCATCACTCCGGCCTGCCAAACATGAACTTCGGCCTGCCGAACTGGGAAGATCCAGAAATCCCAGCCACGGGTTTCTCGATCCCCAAAATCCAAATCTTGTTTCTAACCTGTTTTTCTCAAATCCCAGGCATGAAAAACAACTATAGTTGATAGAAAAACATTCTAGAACATGTTTGGGATCATTTAAACAACATTTGAACTCGAAATCCTCAAAAATCCAAAAATGAGAAAAAGAGGAGAAAAATGAAAATCTTGAATCCAATCCGTTTTTCTTCAATCTAGGTTTAGATTCTAGTTGTTCTAAGCTCATTTAACACAAATCCACGGTTTTCTAAGCTAAAACAAACTTAGATTTCAAAAACACACAAAATCAAAAATTTTGTAAAAAGTTTAGAAATTTCGAATCTAACCTCGAATCGAAGCTTCAATCCGCGTTCTCGGTTGCCGAATCACGTCCCCGAGCTTCCTCCTTGCTGTTCCGAAGCTTGGATTCGAATGTGGTTTCAAAATTTGTGAAGAAATTAGAGAGAGAGAGAGGCTGCCGAGAGACCAAGAGAGAGGAGAGAGAGAGAGCTCGTGAGAGTGAAGAGAGAGAGAGAGAAGAGAGAAATAAATAGAGAAAATCGGTGGGCGGTTTTACTGTGCGAAAACCATGTGCCGCCCACGGTTTTGCAAAACGGAGTATTTTTAACATTTTACAAATTGTTGTGTTTTAAAACTCAGAACATCATTTTAAATCCATAAGAAATCATTTAAATGTATCAATTTAACAAAACAACCAAAAACTAAAAATCCAACCAAATAATCTAATTAAAGTTAAAACTTTAATTATGGCACACTAATTCATCATTTACATTACATTAATATTAAATAAATTTCGGGACGTTACAGCTCTCCATCCCTAAAAGAAATTTCGTCCTCGAAATTTACAACTCATCTCAAAAACAAAACAAATGCGGATATAACTCCCGCATACTCGACTCTAATTCCCAAGTGGCTTCATCAACACCGTGATGCTGCCACACGACCTTTACCAATGGTATCTCACGATGACGCAAGCTAATCGCTTTCCGGTCGATAATCTGAATCGACACTTCTTCGTACGTCGTATCCTCCTGAACCTGCACATCGCGAAACGATACTATCTTACCCTGCTCAGGTGGACACTTCCTAAGCATCGACACATGAAACACATCGTGCACATGAGAAAGTTCGGGCGGAAGATCAAGCCGATAAGCGACCACACCAACACGCTGAGTGATCTCGAACGGCCCAATATACCTCGGCGCGAGCTTCCCACTCACTCCGAACCGCATAGTTCCCTTACGAGGTGACACCCTTAAGAGAACAAAATCTCCAACTGCGAATTCTAAAGGTCTACGTCTCCTATCTGCGTAGCTCTTCTGCCGACTCTGAGCTGCTCTCAACCGATCCCGAATCACCGCGACTTTCTCGTTGCTGTCACGAATCTCATCCGGCCCAAGAATAACTCTATCTTCCGGCTCGGCCCAACACACAGGTGACCGACAAGGTCGCCCATACAACGCCTCAAATGGTGCCATACCGATACTCGCCTGATAACTGTTGTTGTACGCGAACTCCGCCAAATGCAAACATTGCTTCCAATTTCCGTCGAAGTCCAACGCACAAGCACGCAACATATCCTCGAGAACCTGAATAACCCGCTCAGACTGCCCATCAGTCTGAGGATGAAACGCTGTACTGAAGTTCAAATTCGTACCTAAAGCCTCTTGAAAACTCCTCCAGTACTTAGCATTAAACTTGGTGTCTCGATCAGAAGTGATGGACAAGGGAACTCCATGCAACCTCACAATGTTCTGCATATACAAATCCCAGAGAATTTTCCTCAAACATGTCGACCTGAATGGAATGAAATGCGCCAATTTTGTCAATCTGTCGACTACGACCCAAACTGCATCATGCCGCTGCTCCGTCCTTGGCAAACCTATGAGAAAATCCATCGTCACATGCTCCCATTTCCACCCTGGAATAGGAAGCGGCTGAAGCTGACCTGCAGGCTTCTGATGCTCAGCTTTCACCTGAAGACACGTCGAACACTTGGCCACGTACTTGCGAACATCTTTCTTCATGCCTCTCCACCAATAGTGCCTCTTCAAATCACGATACATCTTGGTGCTCCCCGGATGAATAGCAAACTGAGACCTATGAGCTTCATCTAGAACGGCTTTCGTCACCTCGGCGATAACTGGAACTGCAAGACGCTCCTGGAAGTACAACGATCCATCTGCATGCACGCTCCATTCCTCGAACTGCTCCCCGTTCTGAATCCGCGACCAAATCCCCTGCAAATGTCGATCCTGCCACTGACCTTGCTTCACCATCCGAACAAGAGCTGGAGTCGCTTCCACATGATACAACAAAACTCGATCACCGTCTTCATGATACTGTAGCTGATACTCACTCACTGTCGCATCCCTGCTCCAGTCCTCAAAAATCAAACAAGCGAGAATCCCTGAAGACTTCCTGCTAAGCGCGTCCGCTACCACATTAGCTTTTCCGGGATGATACTGCAACGCGAAATCATAATCCTCCATGTACTCTACCCATCTGCGCTGCCTCAAGTTGAGATCCCTCTGAGTGAACAAATGCCTCAAACTCTTGTGATCGGAGAAGACCTGAAACGATGCTCCATACAAGTAACATCTCCAAATCTTCAGCGCGTAGATCACCGCTGCAAGCTCTAAATCGTGAGTAGGATAATTCCGCTCGTGAGGTCGTAGCTGTCTCGATCCGTACGCAACCACACGTCCATGCTGCATCAACACGCATCCAAGTCCGCGCCCTGAAGCATCAGCATAAACCTCATACGGCTCGTCACTACTAGGAATAACTAATACTGGAGCTGAAGTCAACCGGTTCTTCAATTCCTGAAAAGCAGACTCACAGTCTTCATCCCACTCAAACCTGACGTTTTTCTTGATCAATCTTGTCAACGGAGCTGCAATCTTCGAAAAGTCCTTTACAAATTTCCTGTAATATCCAGCAAGACCTAAGAAGCTGCGAATCTCCGCTACATTCCTTGGTCGTTCCTACTCCAATATAGCTTCAATCTTGGACGGATCCACTGAAATACCATGCTCCGAAATGACATGACCCAGAAATTTGACCTCAGTCAACCAGAACTCACACTTTTCCCTCTTAGCATACAACTGGTGCTCCCGCAGAGTCTGAAGCACGATCCGAAGATGCTGCTCATGCTCCTCCCAAGTCTTAGAATACACAAGAATATCATCGATGAACACGATCACAAACTGATCCAGATACGGCCTAAATATCCTGTTCATCAAATCCATAAAAGCTGCCGGAGCATTCGTCAATCCAAACGACATAACCAGAAACTCGAAGTGCCCATACCGAGTCCTAAAAGCTGTCTTGGAAATATCCTCTTCCTTGATCCTGAGCTGATGATAACCTGAACGTAAATCAATCTTCGAGAAGTATCGCGAACCTCCCAACTGATCAAATAGCTCATCAATCCTAGGCAAGGGATACTTGTTCTTCACCGTAACACGATTCAGCTGCCGATAATCCACACATAACCTGAGAGTCCCATCGTGCTTCTTAGCGAACAAAACAGGTGCTCCCCACGGAGATGTGCTATTCTGAATATATCCTTTATCAGCAAGCTCCTGAAGTTGCTTCCTCAATTCCTTCATTTCTGCCGGCGCCATCCGATAAGGTGCCATAGAAATCGGTGATGTCCCTGGAAACAACTCAATACCGAACTCAATCTCCCGATGCGGTGGTAACCCTGATAACTCGTCGGGGAAGACATCCTCGAACTCACCAACCACC
The DNA here is from genome assembly GCA_025403435.1 of Artocarpus heterophyllus. Taxonomy (NCBI): domain Eukaryota; kingdom Viridiplantae; phylum Streptophyta; class Magnoliopsida; order Rosales; family Moraceae; genus Artocarpus; species Artocarpus heterophyllus. Next base: position 698,942 of record JAJQZP010000358.1, read on the forward strand.
GGAATCGCTACACTACTACTCGAAACATAGGGCTCGCAATCTAGATTGGCAAGAAAAGCAAAACAATCTAGATTCCTTCGCCCTCCTAGACATGATTTCATGAGACGTTCACTCATTAGCCAATCACCACCACCCTGGTAAGTGATTACCGTCCCACTTTCAGACACTAGGGTCACTTTTCTAAGTTGGCAGTCCACAACTGCACTATACCTGGACAACCAGTCCATCCCTAAAATCACATCATAGGAACTCATGGGGAGTACAATCAAATCACTTTTCAAAATCTCATCCCCAATCTTTATTTTACAAGATTTACACACACAATTTACACACACCCGCCCCAAGGGAGAAGTTATAACTAGGGGTTCATTAAACTCTTCTACTTCTAATCCCAAGGCATGTACAAAAGAACTCGAAATGAGAGAATGAGAGGCACCAGTATCAAATAAAACGCGAGCTAGAGATCTAGAAACCAAAACCATACCATCGACAACTGCGTTACCAATCTGAGAATCTGACCCTCCAGATGCCATTGCATGAACCTGCACTGGCGCCTTCCCTTTTCCTCTACCGACATTGCTGGGTCCTGGATTACTCGGCCGATACTGCTGAGATGGAGATGACTGCACACTACCTGCACTCGGCGCTCTATACTGAGGAACGCTGCGCTGAAAATACTACTGCTACTGTCCCCGTGCCAGATATGAGAATTGCTGAGGAGAAAACTGCGGATACTGCAACTGCGGGTACTGCGGAGGCGGAGGTAGGGTCTAAGGCTAAGGCTAAGATGAACGACTGGCATCCTCCCCGGTCTGCGATCCAAGACGAGCACTCCTGATCGGGCAATTTCTCTTGATGTGTCTGGGCTGTTGACAAAAATGACAATGAAAGCTGTAGGGGTTGCTGCGCCCGCTGCCAGACGAACTGCTACTGCCACTGGTCGCACCGCCTTGCTTGCCTTTCCCCGGAGCTGGACGACTACTGGTGCTCTTCCTGCCACTCCTCTGCGGTCCTCCTGAAGCCTTGGCTCGGTCCTCACAATACTGCACGTAATCATTCTCCACGGAGATCGCCAACGACACAAGCTCTCCGAAACTCCTAAGCCGTAGAGCAACCAACTGCCGCCGAATAGGAGCCTTGAGTCCCTCCTGAAACTTGATGCATTTCTCGTGCTCCGATGCCACAGCTGATGGAGCAAACCTAGCCAACTCGTTAAACTTCGCCTCATACTCCTGAACTGACATATCACCCTGCTGCAATCTATAAAACTCAGCTGCTTTCTTATCTCTATACCCCTGCGAAAAATACCGATCATAGAACAGCTCCTCGAACTTGTCCCAACCGATATCGCCACCGCGCTCCAGACGCTTAGTTTGTTTCCACCAGGTGTTAGCACCACCCTCGAGCTTATACGCCGCAAACTCCACACGATACTCCTCAGGCACACCAAGAGTATCAAGATGCTTCAAGATCGAATCCAACCAATACTCTGCTAACTGCGGATCCCCATTGCCATCAAAAGTCGGAATAGACGCCCGCCGAAATTCCTTAAAGAAAGCATGCCGACTACCAACACTGGAGTCTTCCGGTCTAGTCCTGGCTGCCATCTGTCGGAAAGCCGCAATCATAGACCTCATCAGGCCCTCATCATTCCCGAACTCGGCGTCAGCTGTCGAACGACGTCTAGGTGCCATTCTCTCACTTCTGAAAACAAAATTTGGACTGTCAGAGGTATTTCATTGTCAAACCTATGTGTGCACAATTCCCAAGGTTCATAACCTTGAGCTCTGATACCATTCTGTCACGCCCCGGAGTACGGGAGGTGACGTGGCGGAATATTTAGATTAATTAAAAGAGAATTTAATTGAAATTAAGGGTTTAAAAATCCAATTAAATAAGAAATAAAGAGATTTTCCACCACATTTGATAAAAGAATTTAAAATCATTAAACAAATAACAATAATTAAATAAAAACCGCGAATATGGGTTCCACAACCCACAACTTGTGCACACACATGGTTCTGACAATATCATAAATACAATTACAGTCCAAGTACAAATAAAGTTAAGTCTTACATGCCTTGATTAATAAATACAGAATGTAAATAAATTCTCCTATTGCTCCTGAGTTCGGTCCGAAGAATCTTCTCCAAACCTAAATGGGAAACCACCTAGAAGGGGGGGGAAATTTAAAACAGATAAAACGTGAGCGAAAGGCTCAGTAGGACTAAGTTTTATAAAATAATTTAATGCAAAGAAACATAACATTATCAGGAGTTATACAAAAAGGGAACTTGAGTAAATAAATAAATAAATTGAGTAGAACCGTTCTGACACAGAACAGTCTACTCGTCAAATCAAAACACCAGTTTACTTTTACCTAGGTAAACCATGATATCACCACCGTAGTGGCCCAGCTGGGTTTCGGGACCTGCCCCCAAGGTCGATCACGACCCGATCTCTGATATGGCATCATGCCCATGTGTTTACTATCATTATCATTCAAAACCCAATTACCGAGTGTTGTCAATTACATTCATTATGAAGTTTATTTCATGTCACGGTATATTAAAATATAACCGATAAAATCATTTTCAAACAACCGTTGAAAACATTTTGATAGAAATCATTTTCAAAGCCAAATCATTTCAAAACCAGGCTACCAAAGAAATAGGATAGAAGTCCTACCTCAGTACTCGTGCCGGTACCCCACACCGTAATCCCGATCCGCTATACGTTAGCTCCACGGAACCACGAACAATCCTAGATACAAACTAAGTCAATCAATATCTAGTTCGAGACATTCTATGTTACTAAATCATTTCATGATGTCCTAGTGTGCCATTTGTATCATTAAAATCATCCTATAAGGTTGGGATTTAAATCAGGGTTCAAAACAGTGAAAACGGGTAAAAATCACAAAACTTTCCATGCCTCGGTCGGCCTGCCGGACGCCTTGCTTCGGCCTGCCGAACTGCACAGTCGGCCTGCCGAACATTTCCCCAGATTCGGCCTGCCGGTCGGAAGAACACCGGCCTGCCGATCATCACTCCGGCCTGCCGAACATGAACTTCGGCCTGCCGAACTGGGAAGATCCAGAAATCCCAGCCACGGGTTTCTCGATCCCCAAAATCCAAATCTTGTTTCTAACCTGTTTTTCTCAAATCCCAGGCATGAAAAACAACTATAGTTGATAGAAAAACATTCTAGAACATGTTTGGGATCATTTAAACAACATTTGAACTCGAAATCCTCAAAAATCCAAAAATGAGAAAAAGAGGAGAAAAATGAAAATCTTGAATCCAATCCGTTTTTCTTCAATCTAGGCTTAGATTCTAGTTGTTCTAAGCTCATTTAACACAAATCCACGGTTTTCTAAGCTAAAACAAACTTAGATTTCAAAAACACACAAAATCGAAAATTTTGTAAAAAGTTTAGAAATTTCGAATCTAACCTCGAATCGAAGCTTCAATCCGCGTTCTCGGTTGCCGAATCACGTCCCCGAGCTTCCTCCTTGCTGTTCCGAAGCTTGGATTCGAATGTGGTTTCAAAATTTGTGAAGAAATTAGAGAGAGATAGAGGCTGCCGAGAGACCAAGAGAGAGGAGAGAGAGAGAGCTCGTGAGAGTGAAGAGAGAGAGAGAGAAGAGAGAAATAAATAGAGAAAATCGGTGGGCGATTTTACTGTGCGAAAACCATGTGCCGCCCACGGTTTTGCAAAACGGAGTATTTTTAACATTTTACAAATTGTTGTGTTTTAAAACTCAGAACATCATTTTAAATCCATAAGAAATCATTTAAATGTATCAATTTAACAAAACAACCAAAAACTAAAAATCCAACCAAATAATCTAATTAAAGTTAAAACTTTAATTATGGCACACTAATTCATCATTTACATTACATTAATATTAAATAAATTTCGGGACGTTACAGTACGTTACCTTAAGCTGTAGTAAATGCACTCAATTTATAGGCTACCACTTGAACCGGATGCTAGATGGGTTTGACCCATGACCCGTGTGTCACATCAAGACTTGTCAGGTGGCAGGAGACAAGTGTCATGATCCCTATGGGAGGTTTGATCTTCATCGGAGGGTTAAAATGAGGTCATTTGTTGACCTTCAATAATGAGTTATTGTCCAGTTGAAGATTCTAGCATGTCGACCCAAGCACCCTCTTGGTCCTAAGGAGTCGAGGACCGTGCATAGTGACTGATCAGGGTGGGCAAAGCACCTCGAAAAGGGAAATGGCGGCCATGGGGCTTCAGACTGACTTTTCAACATGTTTCCTAAGCACGATGGCCAGACAGCAGCCGAGATGGTCCTCGAAATTTCTGCCAAACACACCCCCAACATAGGTTATAAATGATAATTTTTGGACTTTGCCATGTAAAGGACTTTTATGCTATGATTTATTTGTATGTTGTATGGCTTTCGATGTGATGATTGAGCTTAGACTATGTGGATTTGTTTTAAAAAAGAAACCTTGTTGCAAAAGTGTTTCAATACATTTTAAATGTTAGTTTTAAAATGTTTTAAGTTTAGAGATACTTAAAGACGGATTTCGTTTCCAAGCTCAACATGTGATTTTATGGAAACATAAAAAGAAAAAAAAAGAAACATTTTTCATGAAGAAAGTTCCCGAAATCCAACTGGATCTAGCCAAAAATTCAATTTTTCAAAACTTCTATTTTTGAAAAAATAGCTTAAAGTCTCTTGAAACGACTGATTAAGAAAAAATTAAAACACAAAAGTTGTAGATCTTGTTGAAACTGTCAATTCTTGTGAAATAAGGTTCCTGTCAATTCCACAATTTTGAGTTATGAATTTTGCAAGATTTTACCGTAAAACTTTTTAAATGGTAAAAATAGTAAAATGTTATTAAATAGTTTGAATCTTCCCTTGAGCCTTTGAAATGTTTTAATCCTTGTTAAAAACTGCACCTAATAGTGCCAAACAATTTTGTTTTGGTGACGAAGGCAAAAATGTCAAAATTTTTATGTTTTGGGTCAAAATTGTGAAAACTATATTTTTCACAGCACAGTCAAGTTTTATTCACTGTTTTGACTAGAAAGTTAAACCAAGATTATTTCCATAGAGTTTGAATATTTTTCAAGACCCGTTAGAGGCAAAGATACAAAGATTTTCACAATTCGGACCAAAACCTTAAAGATGAGAAAAACTGTATTTTTTTCTCACTACATAGGTAGACTTACTGCATTGTTTTGGGCAGCAAACAATCACAAAATTTGTTCCAAAATGTTTGGTGATTTTTAAAGACCTGTAACGTCATTTTTTTTTACAAAAAGAGGTCTAAATAGACCCAAGCTTACCGATTAAGCTCAAAGTTTTAAAAAACAAGATGTGAATCTCAACATAGAAAGTTCAAAGCAGTTAAATGAGACATTAGCTACCTTTAAATTACCAAAGTTAAAATGGTGTAGAATTACATCGTTAACATAAACACAAACTAATAGTCGGGTGTCACATTAGCAGGACACAAAGCTGACTAACTAAAGAAAAAGGAATTAAGATGAGCGTTAACGCGAGGTTTAGATAAGTCTCAAACCTCACCTATAGCATCAAGAAATTGATTTTTATATGCCTTATTAATGAATGCTCTATAATTACAAATGTTATGCATATTGTCTTTAGTTCTAAGTCATTACATGAAGCATGTTCATTAAGATTAAAAAGTTGGTAATCTAAACCCCAAAGTTAAGAAAGATAAGATAAGATAAGATCATAAATTGATGTTCCAACCTTCACTCAGACGAGGTGTATAAGTCTCCTAACCCAAGGGGAGCATCAAGATACAATCCTGGTGTTTAAAAATATTGTGTACTCGGTACAATCACTTGCGCCCAAAAGAAAAATTATAATGATGTTCATAAACAAGAATAAATAAAACCATGCACTGCATTATTGCTGTAATCTTATAAAATGTTTTATGAGATGCGTTTAGACTTGCTGAACGAAAGCTCATCTAAAGCCTTCATGCTGTAGGAAATCTTACCGAAAGGCCGGTATGAAAAGTGATAAGCAGAGGGCGACGATGGGACAAATGCGATGATAGGGCTATGTATACCGCTACAAGTTTCAATTCCACTTTTTAATAAACTACTTATTTTATAGTATGTTACGGTATAGCAAGTATGCTAGTACCAGTTTTTCATGAATGTTTAAGTAAATAGTTTATAACTATATGTAAGCAAATGTTTTATAAAATATTATAGAAAAGACTAAGTAATATAATTAAATATTTTAGTTATGTTTAAAAAAAATATTCCACATTTTCACGAACAAGATTAAGGTTAAGTTTAAGACTGAACTTCATGTAACAGCTCGGAAAGCCAAGTCGTTATAGAAGACATAATTGATAATAAGTATTTTTGGATTAAGGTTAGGCAAACAAGTGTTAGTGAAGGGTATTTTATCCTTTTTGGCTACAAAAAGTGCTATGAATCAAAGAAAAAATTAAGTGGTAAAACATTATTGCGTTAGTAAAAAAGTGGTATACTACCTAATTTACTCACTATTTAGCTTGAATATGTGCTTGGATAGCTAAAGGCTATAACCTTCGAGATCAGGGCAAACATGACCCAATAAAGAATTAGGACAAAATTTTATTTTTAAAGATACAGACATACAAACTATAACAACCCAAATGTTAGCTAAAATAGAGCTACAAATTGTTAATTATAGTCATTTGAACATGTATTCGGTTAGCCAAAGGCTATAACCTTTGAGGTAGGAGTAAAAACAATTTAGTGAAAAATTTGGATAAAATTCTATTTTTAAAGATATGACCAAACGAACTACAACAACCTAAATTTTAGCTGAAACAGAGCTATGAATTGTTAATTATAGTTATTTCAATATGTGCTCTATTAGCCAAAAGCTATACCCTACGAGGTAAGGGCAAAATGGACCGATCAAAAACTGGGACAAAATTTAAAAATATTAAAGGTATGACCAGTCAAACTACAACAGTTTAGATTTTAGCTGAAACAGAACCACGAATTTTTAGTTATAGTCATTTTAATATATGCTTGGCTAGGCAAAGGCTCGAGATGGGGGTAAAACTTGTTCAAAAAAATTAGGATAAAAAATGTAATAATTTTAAAGATATGACTAGATGAACTACAATGATTTAAATTTTAGCTTAAACGGAGCTATGACTTGTTAGTTATAGTCATTTGAATATATACTCAATTAGACAAAGGCTATATAATCTTCAAGATATGGGCATAAATGGTCTTGTAAAAAATTAAGACAAAATTTTATAATTTTACAGATAGACAAGAAGAGCTATAATAATCCAAAATAAAGGTGAAACAGAGTTACGAATTGTTATTTATGGTTGTTTGAATATGTCAGACATGTATACCCTAAGAAGTAAAAATATAATATGTTTTTGGAGACATTTTTATTAATAAAAAGTTTATTTATTATTCACATATCAAATTGTTGTCCTCTTTACATTTATATTTGTTTAATGTATGATAAGTAAACAAAAGTTTGAGACTGTCAGACTAAGCCTTTAGAATCAAGCATATGATGGACAGATTATGCAGAAGACATTATTCTGTTATCAAATCCACGAAAGAGGGAATAAAGTTAGGCACTTTATTTATGCAAAGATTGTTATATTCTCTACATTCCTAACAGGAGATGGTTTATCTTGGCCATCGGAGGTGGACTCCACGAATGGAAACATTGGTGCATCGTCTATTAGATCAGGACATAAAGTGTAATTGATTTGCATTAATAATTTTGTCTTGGCAAATCAATTCACTTTAGACAATCATATGTGTTATATCTTAATCTTAAGATGAATAGTGGGCTTGTTGTCTTGACTTATGTCTTTTGATGCACCAAAGGGTGACATCCACATTTTATGTTGGTATGTATGCTGGTACGTTGGAGACATGACTCTTGATAGTGTACACTTGTTATTCATAAATATAGAATCCATAGCTTCTCTTTAGGAGTCGATGATATCATCTTATATGTGTTATCCTATAATTAGAAAACTAAAGCGCTCAACTATTTGGATACATAGGTGTAACCGAATGGTATAATGTTTTTCGATGGTAAGTTTTTCGATGGTGAGATAATGGAACATAAGAGAAAAATAATCGGGAAGACAAGATAGAATTTATCCTTAAGCCGATTATGGATATCTTATGGGGATATGATGCAATATGATATGTCATGAAGACTTATCTATTCAGGCTTCGTAATTCTATATAATTCGACAGTGCAGCTCTAAGCTTTTAGTGGAGTAGCATTAGAGTTGATAATTATGAAATATATATATGGGATATTGGGTTTTGTAATTTTTAGGAGCTTGAACTACATAAGTCCATTAGGTCCTCTTTGCTAACTCATAATAAATCTTGTAATGATACGATGTGCTTTTTCAATAAATTGGTAACTTATGTTAAATTATCTGATCGTGTCGAAGATTGGCTGAAATTCAAAACGATCAGATAATTTATGTTGGATTATCGGTAGAATTAATTTTGTATAAATTAATTCAAGAAAACTGGAGCGCTCAACCATTTAGATACATAGGTGTAACCGAAAAGTATACTGTCTTTGGATGGTAAGTTTTTCGATGGTGAGATAATGGAAAGTAAGAGAAAAATAATCGAAAAGGTAAGACAAAATTTATCCTTAAGCCGATTATGAATAATCTTATGGGGATACGATACATTATAAGATGTCATGGAGACTTAGCTATTTGGGCTTTGTAATTCTATGTAGTTTAAGAGTGCAACTCTAAGCTTTTAGTGGAGTAGCGTTAGAGTTGATAATTATGAAATGTATATCAGGGATATTGTGTTTCATAACTATCGGGAGCTTGAACTATATAGGTTCATCAAGTCTTGTTTGCCAGCCATAATAAATCCTGCAACGATACGATGTGTTTTTTTAATAAATTAGTGACTTATGTTAAACTAAAATTCGAGTTAATGGGACTTAATAATTCATGTTAATTTATCGGTTAAATTAATTTTGTAATTAATTAAAGATAAACAAGTTTGTTTATTAATTGAATTAATTTAGTAAATTAATTCAAGATAAATGTATTAAATTATTGTGGATAATATCTTATTTGTGTGGGTTTATCTATATATGACTATTTTAATCAGATAACTTCTCTACTGGGTTATTTGAATTAAAATTGAGGTTCTATGAAAGCTACTCGGGACTAATAAGATAGGAATTATCCAATTGGTTGAGATAATATTTATCAGATCAACCTATAGAGTTTGAATTAAATTCGAACTCGGGGATCAGTGATGACGCGGTTGACTGCAGCAGTTAGAGTCTAAGTCTGATTACGTGGATTAGACTCTGAAACTGATTCAAACTTGAATTTTGAGGTCTTATCTTATAATGATAACCCCAAATCCAACCTCCATAAATAGGGAGTGAACTTATAAGTTATTGAGATCAATTGAGAGATCAAGAGTGAGCACTCTATTCTGTGAGTCTCTGAAACTCCCTTGAAGAGCTATTGTTTACAAATCACAAATGGTAGTTTTGGATATTTCTCAATTGGTTGGAATGAGAGTCACCGGGGAGGAGCTGCACGACGTGCCCCCACACGCACTCCTATCGTGGATAGAGAATAGCAAAGAAGAGCAGTTGGTTAAGGCTTTTCTAGAACGTTCTTTTTTTCATCGACTATAGGAGCTCTTCAGTAAACAAGATTAGTAAGATCTGGTTAATTTATGCATATAGCGTATCAAACTTGTGGTTTTAGAAAATACTCTGGTATAAAAAATTTTGAATTTCCTCTGCATACTATTTTTTCAACAATAGGTGCAAAAATGGTCGGTAAAAAATTGGTATAAAATTTTATAATTTTAAAGATATGACCAGTTAAACTACAACGGTTAAAATTTTAGCTAAAACAAAGTTATAAATTGTTGATTATGGTCGTTTGAATATGTGCTTGGTTAGCCAAAGATTATAGCCATCGAGATAAGGACTAAAGTGATCCGGTAAAAAACAGTGATTAAATTTAAAAATTTTAAAGATATGACCAGTCAAACTACAATGGTTCAAATTTTTAGCCGAAATAAAGCTACAAATTGAAAGTTATGGTCCTCTAAATATTTGCTTGGTTAGACAAAGGCTGTATAGCCTTCAAGATATGGGAAAAATGATCTAATAAAAAATTAGAACAAAATTTTATAATTTTAAAGATATGCTCATTTGAAGTACGACAATTCAAAATTTAGTTGAAACAGAGCTACAAATTGTTAGTTGTAGTTGTTTTAATATTTGGTTTGTTAGCCAAAGGGTACAATCTTCGAGATATGGACAAAAATGCTTTGGAAAAAAAATTGAAATAATATTTTATATTTTAAAGATATGATCAAACAAACTATAAAGTCCAAATTTTAGCTAAAAATAGAGGTGTAATTATTAGTTATAATCATTTGAATATGTACTCAATTAGTCAAAGGCTATAGCCTTCGAGATAGGGGTAAAATTGGTCCGGTAAAAAATTGATGTAAAATTTTTATAATTTTAAAGATACGACCACACTTAAATACTGGGATTTGAAGATATAAGATTGATGATGATGAGAAAATTAAGTGGGATGCCCAAACTTTTGTATATTTTCTGATTTTTGCCACAACTTCTAAATGATTTTGATTAATAACATTATTTTTTGACCTTTTACTATTTTATTCGTTTGTACAAATCCAAATTTTCTGTGAAAATTCACTCCGTAAGCTTTTTTCAGGGTTCAGGGTGGGAAGGACGAGGCACGCGGGTTTTTATCTTCCAAGGAAAAAAGCAAAAGGAAATGTGGTCCACCATTGACAACTGCACTATATGGACTGTCGGTAGATTCTAAATAAATAAAGCAACCAAACCCAACTCAAACTCCACCTTCATATTTAAAAAATAAAAATGTTTGGGACCACAATGATGTTTAACAAGACAACTAATAAAAGACGTACATCTTGTGAAACACATGTTGAGGGATCTGCACTTCTTTTTTGGATTTTCCCTTGTCGTTGCTGACATAACATAGCTAAGAACACTAGAAAGTTCTACTTTCTACACAATGAAAATAACATTAATAATCATACATCACACTCAAGACCCTACCACCCCTTAAAGCTATGTCTTTATGGATTATAGTGAGGAGGGAATCATGAGACTAGAGACCCTTTGAGTCCTTCCTTAAAAATAATTGTAAAAGCCTCCATTTGAGGCCTTGGCAACACCATACCAATCTCCATCCCACCCTTCACATCTCTACTCTCAGCAAGCGAAATTGCTTTTGTGGTGTCAATCTCAATCTCCTCTATCTTCTTGGGTCTTCCCCATCCAAAATCCCTCCCATATAGATCCAACTTGGGTGACCCGGAAACAATTACATGGATATCTGATCCGATCAACGCCTGCCACTCACTAACCCATTTTTTTGCCCCACTAAACATTGTCTTGTCCAACCTCTTGATCGTCTCTCCAATCACTCTTCCTGCTGCAAGGATTCCATCTTCTCCCAATAATTCCCTTCTTGCTGCCATCGCTCGGCCAAACCCAACGCAGTTTCCAAAATACATTGTGGGTACCGGGTTCTCCACTCGGGTCAACCCGCCCGCAATGAACCCAAAATAATTCGGATCCTCATTTAGGGTATTGCCATTAGTTAGACCCACTTTTTCTTGGGCTTTCGCTAGACAAATCCATATAAATGCACACGTCAAAACGTACGGAGACAAGTATAGGGAGAGTGGCTCACATTTTTTCTTGCATTCAGATGTGACGATCCAACCCTTAACCCTCTCCATATCATCCAGCCCCATCAAAAAAGTGGCACGAACCATATCACACACATCCACTAATCTATTGCTATTTATTGGCAATAAAGATCTTCTCTTCCACCACTCCTTTAAGAATGTACCCTCCAATCCATGAGAGTCAATGATGACCGTCCGATCATAACAAGACCAATGGTCAAGATGAGCATCACTGTCTCCTCCAATCAGATCACTGCAAAGAGTTGACCAAACCCTCATGAAATTGTTAAACGTCCTTCCATCAGCAACAACATGGTGGAATGCCAACCCAATGCTGAAACCAAAGTTGGGAAACACTGTAACTTGAATGGCAAGTAAAGGAATCTTGTCACGTGCCTTATCATGTGATAGCAGTAGAGGTAGTTCAGGCACAAGTTTGTGAAACTCCTTGGCATCTCTATGGCAACTATGGTTAGAGAGGTGGTTGAAGTCTCCGTCAGACTCGGCTACGGCTAGGGAGATAGAGTCGGCCTTACTGCAGATGATCTCTGGCTTATGGGGCCTAGGAGGCAAGATTAGGTTTCCGGCGAGCGGGAGGAAGCGTTGGAGAGCTAGGGAAAGAGAGTGTTTGAGATTTGGAACGACAATGGAGGTGAAGTGAGAAGTTGGATAAGGGAATTCATAGAAGAAAAGGGGTTGGGATGGAGGGAAGAAGAGCCATGGAATGTCAAGGAATGTTAGAGGGAGACAGTTTGGTAGAGAAGATGATGACGAGGAGGAGGAGGAGGAGGATTGAGGGGTGATGAGGCATTGCTCAACAATCTTGCTAGTATAGGGTTTGGCCATGTGTGGTGGGTGAGTTGCTCAGAGATTTTTCAAAATGCTGTATATAATGCAAAATTTTGTGGTCGGACCACACACATATATATATATATTCCTTTTATGTGAAGATATATGTATATATTTATGTACTGTTGGCTAAGAAGCAAGAAAGAAATGCATCTTCCTTCTGTTTCCAAAAACAGACAAAAAGGGTTACATTTTTAGTAAATAAAAGAAAAACTAACGTAAAGAGGCAAACATGTAGCAAAATATCGCAGCAGAGATTGTAGTCTGGAGAATTAACCCGATTCATACACGACTTATGTAAAAGGTACTTATGATATGATATAAATTCTTGATCATCTCTAGTGTTTATACCCACAAGTAACAATATTAAATTTGTTTTTTTCTCTTCGTTTTTGTAAGTAATTAATGCTGTTAAGTCCTTACAATAATTAAACATTGTGCTGGACAGTCTGTATAGCAAGTAGACAGATAATAATAACATATCATAAAACTAAGATTACTTGTTTATATAAGAAATGTTGATTAATTATTTATAATTTAACAAGCCCAACACGATTAAAATATGAGACTAAGATAATAATTAAACATTGTGCTGGACAGTCTGTATAGCAAGTAGACAGATAATAATAACATATCATGAAACTAAGATTACTTATTTATATAAGAAATGTTGATTAATTATTTATAATTTAACAAGCCCAACACGATTAAAATATGAGCATCCATTACAACCAACGTCCTTTTTCGTTTTGGTAGAAAAAAAGGAGGGGACAAAGGTTCCAATCTTGGACCTTTATTATCTTACAAACTAAGCTTCAAGGGTTTGTATTTGAAGCAAAGTTCATGGCACCAATGTTTTTCTATTGCCCCCCCCCCCCCCCCCCCCCCCCCAAAAAAAAGGATTTGTTACCACCAATCATAATGCTACCACAGAAAAAAAAAAAAAAGGCTGTAATTGCACGGAGAAGATGTCATCGATAATGGGGTGGCTGCGGTACCATATCATTCACTATAGTCTAATTATTATGGTGTCATCGATAATGGGCTTTTCTTGATTTCTAGAGGGTGAAATGGACCAGCCCACGAAATAATACGAAGAAGAAGTTATTTCGACAAATTAATTTTGAAAATTGCTTAAATAAAAAAAAAAAATTAGGCCTTCATAAGTTTGGATTTTGTGGTATAAATTATGGTAAATGAGGGTTTTTCTTATAATTTGGCTTCTACCAGGTTCGAGTGAAGTCGATTGTTTTTTAGACAATAAAGGCCCAAAGTCAAGATTCTTTGTCATCCCATTAATGGTCTGAGTGGTTACCCCTAAAAGGGGACTTTTATATCTCATATTTGGGCGGGATGTAAGGACATCACATATCCTTTTCTTTCTTTCTTTTCTCTAAGACAAAAAAGAAATTGAGCCATAAATGTCACCTAATTTTTTGAACCAATAAAAAAAAAGTTGTAAGAGTAGATAGTGTGAGTTAAATATTAAGGTTCTTGAACTCAGGTTTTCATTCAATTGAGGACGATCAAAATGACACACCAAATATAAATTTATAAAGATATTAGATCATTCTACTTAGTTGGATAACTTTTTAAGATAAAAGCTCAAATCCTTGAGACGCTAAATTTCTAAGCTTGTTGTTGAGCCCTAAATTAGAGGCATGTTTCCTTTAAGAAAACGAAAAAATCAAATATTTTTAAAGCATTACAAATAAAATTTGCAATTGAAACATTTTAGGAAAGATAAAATAAAAGAAAAGATAAAAGTAAAACTAATAAATTTTTTTTATCCATAAGAAGTGTTTTTATATATTTCAGTATATTAAGGTTAAAATGTCATATTTCATACTAAGCCCATTTTGGTATTTCTTAAATTTTAAGTGGTGACCATATGTAACACCCGAGATTTTTAATGCATTAAAAATGCATTAAATTAAAGATTATATTAAGACAAAGTACAATTAAAGGAAAATACTGTATAATATGATGGGAAATTATACAGTGTTAGATTTATGCAGTATAAGAATTGAATTGTGTGGACCACAATTTTATCTTATACTTTTTATAAAAGAAAAGAAAAGAAAAAAAAAAAGAAAAATCAGAAATATCACACAAACTCGAGTTTCTCTCTCTACTTTCTCTCTCTACATTTTCTCTCTCTCTCTCTCTCCTCGAATCTCGTTTGAGATTCCGGCGTTATTTTTCGACACCTCCCATACCAGTGGGAAGCTCTCGTTGAGCTGAGTCCAACGAGGTGTCGTGCCACCCAAATAGCCACCGGAGGAGGGCCCACGCGCCGCCCAAAGTGGCGGCGAAACCCATTTTTTCCCGACGTCGTTTCTCCGCCGTCCGACCACCAATCGACGTGATTTTGGTGTCTATGGACTCAGTGTGAGGAGAGGAACAAGATGGTACCAATTTTCCAGCTCAATTTTGGCTGGAACAGCTTCGCCGGAGCTGCCCCGTCGCCGCCGTGGAGCCGCCGTCGCAGCCGTCGTGCCTGGTGGCGGTGTGGCACACCGCCGGTGCCAAAATGATCAGAGGGCGACGGCGAGCAAGACCCCTCGGTCAATTGCTCCATTCCGCCGCCCCTCGCCGGAGAACGAAGGCACCCGCCGTGAGCCGCCGTGGGTGAGGTTGGGTTGGCCATTTTAGGCCGTTTTGTGCCAAATTGAAGGCACAAACACCTTCAGAGGACCGAGAGGAAGAAATTCGGTACCTCAATTTCACGAAACGACGGCCGGTCACCGGAGAACCAGGACCCGCCGCCTAGCGCCACCGTGGAGAGGTGGAGCCGCCGTTCCACGCGATGTTGAGCTGCCCCACCGTAGGGGAAATACTCAGAGGAGGTCGGGGAACAATTCCCCCACCTCAATTTCACGGTACCGTCGGAGGAGGACCGAAATCGGAGCCGCCGGTTTCCGCCGAGAAATCCATCCTCGATTGGAGCAGATGGAGGCCGAATTGGGTGAAATTGACCCCACCAATCGACTCAGGAGGGTCGAATTAGGGGGGGTAGGCTCGAGCTCAGCCCTCAACGGAGCCAACCGCCGCCGGTCAACGGCCGGTCAACGCCGGTCAAAGGGCAAAATGGGATTTTGTGATCCGGACCTCCGATCGAAGATCCGAGACCGCCTCCCGACTCGTTTCGACGCTCTGAACGCAATGGTGACCTCTGTTCGAGCTAATTCCACTCCGATGAAAATCATCCGGTACCGACTGCACGCGGATCGAGGCGATTCAAGCAGCAATATCGGAGTCCAGAATGACAGTTTCAAGAATGCATGATCTCCAGGAAGCATTCCTAGCCATTTATGGTAGCTCGAGGAGCACTGCAGAGGATGCTTCACATACTGTAGATGCAGCGAGATACAACTGGATCTGCTTAGCTTGGAGTTCAAGTAAGTAGGAATCTCGCCTACAGTATGAACTGTTTTAGATGCTTTCATAGAAATTTATGAAATGCATGATCAGTGATTGTTACACTGTTTTATGTAAGAATAGGTTTTATAACGTTATAAGGTGACGAAAAAAACCCGTTAAGGGTAAAATCGTCATTTTTAAGGAAACGGCTAGAACGGAGTCGAACACTCCGATTTAGCATAATGTTATTAGATGGAAAATGTTCCGTGATACGTTAAGTAACGTAACGGTCATGTGAGATCAAGATTTAACGAGGAATGTTTTAAGTAAACGAGTGGTAACCGATGGGTTACAAAGTTAAAAGGAAAAGTAACCCCGGTGGGTTACAAGGCTAATTGAAGGAAATGTAAACTGACAGTTTATAAGGTTGAGTAAGAGAATGGTAGACCGATAGTATACCAAGTTATGAATAAGGAAAGAATGATTAATGTTTACGTTTTATTATCAATCGAGTGGATTGATAATAAAGAAAGTTAATTAATGAGTCGGTTGTCGTTTGATCAGGACACAGAGGCCGACCAATGGAAGGAAAAGGAACGAGAAAGGAACGGAATAGAGAACGCTAGAGCATAGTTTGGGTAAGTTTCAAACCTCACCTACAGCATGAAGTAAATGATTTTTAAATGCTTATTTATATGTTTGCAAATGTGTTTGCAATTGTTAAGCAAGTTTCTTTTAAAGTATATTTGCATTTATTATGCAAAAAGTTTTAAAGTTCAAGAAAAAGAATTGCAATGAAATTGCAATCGTTATGTTAAAGGTTTATTTGCATATTGATATGCATAACGTTATTTAAAAGTTTAAGTTATGATTTTTTAAAGTATTGAAAGTATATTTTGCATTATGATAATGCAAAATGTTTTATAGTTTAAGTTATAAGCTTTATGATGCATTTGTATGCAATGAGTTGCAATTGTGGTGCAATAAATTCCAGAATACAAGTTATGACTTACAAAATGTATTTGCATTATATGTTGCATTTGTTATGCAATGAGTGTTAAATTGCAAGTTATGATTAGTAAAATGTGTTTGCATTTTATGTTGCATTTATTATGCAATATGTTGCATCTGTTATGCAGTAAATTTTATAGTACAAGCTATGAATTGCAAGTGTATTGCATATGATGTGATTGCATTTGAAATGCTCACTAAAGTTAATAAGAAGGTAACGTTAAGATAAAAAGAAAGTGTCGTACCAGCCTCTTTGTTATGAGGTAATGAAAGTGAAATTAAAGTTTGACCTCCTAAAGGTGAGGTACAAGACCTCAATGTTTGATGGTCTCAAGTCTTCCGCAAGGGAAGCATCATGTATATGATCTCATGATTAATGAGTTGGTACGAACACTAAAGTAAAGTAAGGAAAAGAAATGTTATAAGATAAAGAAAGTAAGGAATAAGAATAAAGGTTGAGAAAGAAATGAATATTTAAGTTTATATAATGTTCATAATATGCTCATAATTGAAGTTAATAATTGAGCATAAATGGAGTCATGCATTCTGATGTTGCTTGAATGTTTTTTTTTATGAAATGTTTATATGTTATGTTTATGGAAAACATTCTGAAAAATGTTTACGATAAATGTTTATGAATAACGTTTTCATGTTTTCAAGAAACGGTTTATGAACGACGTTTTAAGAAAAACGTTCAAGAAATGTTTTAAGAGAAAGGTTTTACATTAAATGTTTATGAAAAACATTTCATGTTTGCAAGAAAAGGTTTACGAATGACGTTTTAAGAAAAACGTTGAAGAAATGTTTTATGAAAAATGTTTTCAGAAATGTTCTATGAAAGACGTTTATGAAGAACGTTTTTAGAAATGTTTAAGGAAAACGTTTATGAAAAATATTTTCATAAATGTTTATGGAAAACGTTCATGAAGAACGTTTCAAGAGAAAGGTTTTCATGAGAAAAGTTTTAAAGCATGTTTAAATGCTTTGTGAGAATATGTTTGAACTTGCTGAGCGAAAGCTCATTAAAAGTTTTTCATGCTGTAGGTAATTTATGGGTGACCAATGGGACCCGTTAGAAGAGCTGGGTGCTGCGGAGGACAGATGCGAAGATTTGGATATGGATACCATCACTGTTTGCTTCCGCTACGCAAAGAAAATGTTTTCCATTGTTTAATGTTGTGTTTTCAAAGTTTAAAGAAAATAAGTTTTATGAATAGTATTAAAAGTTTTAAGATACAGTTTACAAACTGTTTTATGTAATTATAAAGTAAAGTTTTAAACTATGATTTAATAAATGTTTCTTATTAAGTTTTAAGAAACGTTTTGAAATGATTTTAAGGACAAGTGTTGAGCGATGTCTCAACTTGAATGCGACAGAGGTCGCATCAGTATAAAGAACGTTTAAGGAAAGAAAAAAAAATTTTACTACAGTATTTTCTTACTAAGTAAGTAAGATTACTGTTTTACGAAACGATGATTATGAAAGTAAAGTGACTGCCCGAAAAGGCGGGTCGTCACACCATATATCTTTAGACTGTTTTCAAAAACACAAAAGATACATTGGACATTTATATAACAAGATTTATAATGTCATATTTATAGACTAAACACGGGATTTAAGGTATTTTCCTTATATATTATCGCTCTATATATATCTTGACATGTGCCCACCAATACAGCTAAAATAAATCACTTATTTTATGCGTTGTAACATAAGTGCAGCCACATGAATCTGCTATCTTTTTTAAGATTCTCCACGCCTTGCTGACAAAAAAATAGTAAATAACAAAATAAAAAACTGCTAATGCCAACGACTCTTTTGCAATCGAAAGGAAAAAAAAAGTAGGCACGCAAACTAAGGCCAACCATGAACCGAAGAATATTTTACAACTGAAAATTAGAAAACATGAAGTGTCATATTCTAAAAACAGAAAGAACATCTAACTATAAGTAACCCCCCTAATCTGCTGCAAAATTCATTCGTTAATTGCTGATTAGGCGTTTTTGATCGGCCGATAATCACCCTCCTTAATCATTCTTTTGCCGGTCACGCTAAATTACAACATACAACATTTACCATACCAAATGGAGATGAAGAAGTTTGCCTGCGCCATCATCTTCGCCGCCGCCTCAGTCAGCGCCGTCATGGCTAATGATGCCGTGGCAGCCCCTGCGCCCGCCCCAACCAGCGGCGCCTCAGCTAGCCTCCCCGTCCTAGGCTCATTGGTCGGGGCCTCCCTCGTGTCCTTTGTCGCCTGCTACTTGCACTAAATTGTCTTGATGCACAACAAGGGAGAGCAATGACAAGATGATCAGAGCTAATTAATCCTATATTATATATATTTCAACATTCACCTCTTTGTTTCATTGTTTAATTTCAACCTATTTTTTGTTTCTACTCTATTGGAATTTCTCTTTCCCATCGTTTGCTTTTGCTTGTTGTGTGAATCGAGATTTGTAACATTTCAATGTGATTAATAAAAGAGCCTTTCTAGTCCACATTCAATTAATTCTGCGATTTTCACAGTTTGGCAATATCAAGAACCTTCAAACTTCAAATTATTAACAAAAAAAAAAAAAAAAAAAAACATTTACCTTTTAATTATCATGGCTGTGTTTGATTGGAACTAATTAAGGAATCTGACAACGATATTGCTAATTTAGCAAATGGAAATTTTTAATAATAATTAATGCAATATAGGCAGAAGTTTCTCTAAAATAATAATAATAATAAGGGCAGCAAATGATGAATGGCAGAAGACAACTAAGATGAGGCTGGTAAAGGTAATGCCTCTCGGGATTTTATGTGATAAACGGGATATGGTATCTATCAATCGCAGATTTTTTTTGCTTTTTCTTTTGGTACTATTTGAAATGTTCTTTTTCTTTCAACCTTTGTCTAAATAGTATCTTCTTTCTCTTCGTTGAAATAGGAAGAAGACTGCAAATTCAATTTTTAGCAAACTACAAGCCCTCATCATCATAGACCATGGAAAATGGCCTGTCGTTGTCTTTGGCATGTAGCTTATTTTTGGGTCTTTAAACGACATATCGTTTAGTATTTATGTCAAATAAAACTAGCATCTTTGTTTCTGAAATGATGCAAAAGAAAGAAAAACGACGTATAATGTATATCAATTTTTAGTAATTGTTGGTTAGTATCTATCATGAATCAATGAAACGACGTATAGTTTATACAACATGTCGTTTTATCGACGAATAATGAAATTTGTCGTTCCCAACCGCTTGCGCTTACGCACACCATGAAAGATCGCATATCGTTTTTTATTTATTTATTTATTTATTTTTTTCCAAACGAACTAAAACCAAAATGGAGTTGCACTGTTTAACTATCGTTACCACAGAAACGACATGTCATCCTCATGTACGCAGCTTTTGTGCAAATTTAACGACATGTCGTCAGGCTGTTTTTAATGATACGTCGTTTACTTGACAATGTCGTTTTTACTCAATTCTTGAACGACATTTAGTTTTTAAGGTGTCGTTTCTCCCATTAGGCAGAAAAAGAACGTATTATTAGTTGTCGTTTCTCCTAAAGTTGGGCCTTGTGACTGCCCCGAGCCGCCTGTATGAGAGCCAACCAAAGGGGATTTTTAAAAAAAACCTTTTAAAAAACTTTTTTTTAATCAATGACTTTTTTTGATAGTTTTGACACTAAAAAAAAAATTTTAGATATTAAAATAATTTTAGTTTTTTTTATTTTGTTGAGATTTTTTATTTTGTTATAGTTATTTTTTTATTTTTAAAAAAAAATTAAGATAATTTATCTATAAAAAAATATGTTTTTTTAGTAAAAAAAAAAAAAAGAAGACTTTTACTTAATTTAGAATTTTTGTTTGCCCTTTCGTCAAAATCTTCCGACCAGAGGAGAACCTTGGTTTCATCAAAATCTCTCTCTCTCTCTCGCTCCCTCTCGTGTTTCTTCTTCAACCTTCAGAAAACCCCAGAATGGCGTCGACGATATCATGCAGATTCACGTCGTCAAACCTTCTCCTACTTACTCATTCTCCGTTACTCAACTAAATCATTTCAAATCTTCTTCATCAAACCCCAAAACCTCCCTAAATCTACTCAACACTCTTGCTTCTAAATTGAACGCACAAAACCACACAAAAGTTCAAGTTCTTCCCTTTCACTCCTCATTTCATCCTCTAAAACCCCAAAACCATGAAAATGGACATCAATCAATAGTTCTTCCGCCAAAACCCATATTTTTCCCAAAAAGTCCAAATTAATCGAAATTTGATCCAAAACCCACAAGATATTTTTCATCAGAGAATGAAACCCAGAAGCCAAAAACTCCAAATCCAGCGAAGATCATGAATTCAAGCATCAAGAGATCGAAGGCCCACAGTGGAGCGAGACCTGTCAGCCTTGGCCAACGACACTGGGGAATTCCTTGAGGCGATGATGAAGACCATGAATGGGCTTAGCAGGGCCGTGGCATTTTTGGGCCTGGCCCACCTCAGGCTGGGGGCTTGGGTCCAGTACACTAGCAGTGGACAAGTTCCAGTTTCGGTTTTGGTTGAGAGTGTAGTGGGGTTTGGGTATGGCTTTGATGTTGAGACGATGTTTGAAAGCCAGCCAGCCAGCCAAGGTACTTTTTCATGAGGAGGAAGGAAGATTGCAGATTCTGACTCTGACTCTACATGTTGCTAAGAATCTGAATCTACTATTTCTCAGGATTCATCTTCTCTCTGGACTCTTGTTCACTTTGCTCTACAGATGACTGATGACTCTTCTCTTGGTGGTGCTTCACTTTAGTGTTTTTTGCTTTCACTTTTTTTTTTTTTTTGGGTGGTGGTTTTACAAGATTGTGTTAGCTTTACAAAGTACTTGGTGCCTTTTTTTGGGACACTTGGTGTCGCTTACTTCTCAATGTTAGGTTTTGGATTGAGTCACAATCATCAAGTATATTTAGCACAATTTGATTGATAATATATGACAGTTTGATGAATACATCACAATTATAGTATGCCATGTTCTTTATACAGGTCTAGAGCTGGACTGCTAGAGCTAGTTGCTTTTGACAATTTGGGGGAGTAACATAATGAATGAAAGATTATTATGGTCAAGAGTATCGTTGGCAACAAATATCACAG
The DNA here is from genome assembly GCA_025403435.1 of Artocarpus heterophyllus. NCBI lineage: Eukaryota > Viridiplantae > Streptophyta > Magnoliopsida > Rosales > Moraceae > Artocarpus > Artocarpus heterophyllus. Next base: position 721,069 of record JAJQZP010000358.1, read on the forward strand.
ATCATGTGACCTCAGTAGAACTAGGAAGAGAGCTCCAAAGCAGTGTCCATAGATTTGAACAAAAATTTAAATTTTTGTGAACGAAAATACTGTAACAAAAAAATTCCTTCAAATGCTTCTAGCCAAAAACAAAAAACCAAATAAGATGAATGATAAATGCTTGATAAAAGCGTATATATAAGCAGAGTACCTTACCAAATACACAAAGCATAAAGGTCTCTTTCTTTCATTGCCTCTTTTTTTTTTTTTCCTTTATCCCTCATAAGAAACTGAAATTACAAAATAAAATAATCACAAATTGTCCATAAATAAACTGACAATCCGTTCAGAAGCTATTCACAATTTAAAAACAAAAACAAAAATTTAAACAGTATATGTAGCTTGGGGTAGGAAAACCTAGCAGCTAAGGGTATGATTAAACTAGTCCCATCTATCCGAATTTCACAAAATTCCACCACTTCCCCCCACGCAAAAATCCCCTCAAAAGAAGAAAGAATATGAGATATCGGACCAATTGTCAATAAAGGAAGACCTTCGCCACCATTGTTTGAGAGTTGAGACTTGCTAGTTGCTGCCACAATGGAAAACATTCTCCGCCCCATGTGCAAAAATATACCCCGATTATAGAGAACCTGCTGGATTTGAGCCCCTCAGTCTCATTTGTGAACAACTGTATCTGTGGAAACCTTGTGAAGAGGCCAACGAACTAGGTCGTACCCGGATTGGCTTCTGGTTTAGGTTCTGTTCGAACATAGGTGAGACCACGAGAAGTAGAAGAGGGAACCACGTTGCCGGATGGTGGAGCCCCACTTTCACCCCGAGAAGGCTGAGCGTCTCGCTTCCACTGGAAGCTCCTGGCACCACCAGGTTTAATGATGGGGCGAGGCCTAAATGAACCAGGCATGCCTCTTGGAAAGGGGGCTCTGGGAAACCTGGCAGTGGAAAATGGAACCGCACGCCGTGGCCATGTCATGGCCGGAGTTGCTTCTTGCTGGGCAGCACTTCTCCTCACAACCTGCAGAAGTAAGAGTTATCCTCTGCTTAAATCATCACATTATCAAAAGAAAATATGCAACGAGTATAAACACGTATATCATGAAAAGAATCGGACTTCCAGAGAGTGGTGCTGAACAAGAAGAAATATGGCAGAATCTATCCACATCATTGGCATAACATCATTCGCATTACTTTTGATCACCAAATAGCAAAATAATTTGGAAAAAAGGAGCTATTGGCTTTATGCAAGCAAAGAATAAGAACAAATTGAGATTGGGCAACAGAGAAGCTGGAAGAATAAGTAATCCTATTACAGATTCCAGGCACCATGACGCTATCCAATACTTTGATAATCAAATCAAACGCTGCAATGGTGTAGTCAAAATGGCTCGAAACATGGACATACTAAATCACCAAAAAAAACAAAAGAAAAAAAAAAAACCCTCCCCTCTTCTTCATACAAATAACAAAACATTCACTCTATTGTAATCATTACCTTGAGAAGTCGAGACATAAAGGAGGTTCCATCCAGAGATAACGCATTATCTGCTGCTTCCTTCCGCATGAACTCTACATAAGCTGACCTGCTCAAGCAATGACGTTTACCACAAGGAATATTTATTGCACCAATGTAATAGGAAAAATAAGCTTAAGATTAAAAAATAGTCAGGTCTAAAACAACTTACCCTGTTGGCTGCCCCGTTGCTGCATCAGTAACTATAAGAACTTTTTGTACGTCACCAAACTTGTTAAAGTGTCGAGAAAGACTATCTTTTGTAGCAGCAAAGTGGACCTGAATGTAAAAAGTGATAACTGCAAGTTAATTTTCAAGACCGGAGACACAATGCAACACACAAAAACACAGAAGGACAAGTTATTACATTGCTAACAAAAAGCGTTCGAGAATCTGCATCCTCAAAAGGACGACCAGCCACATAACCTGCAGATAAGATTTAAGATTTTAAAAGAAAGAAGTCAGTCAAGCGAATTTATAATATATATCAAAACTAAACGAAGAACCATCAGAGGAAAAAAAAAAAGAAAAAAGAAAAAGAAAAGGTTCAATCCACCAAGGAGTTGATTGAAAAGCTCCAAGTTACTGTGAGATACTATCAAAGGAAGTGTAAATAAAGAAAGAATTACCAATGTTATGTTACTCTTAAATATTAACCCAAAAGGCAAAGGGTATGAAAATTTAAAAAATGTTTCAACTACTTATGTATCAATTTGAAACCTTACCGGTGCTAGGGGAGACTGTCTTCTCAGACTCTTTCTGAGAATCTACAGCAGGTTTTGCCTGTTTATCACCAAAGCCCCATGTTCAGTACCAGTAAACAACATGAAAGTGCAGGTAAAAGGCATTCAGAAAACAAAAACAATAAATCATATGTCGTATGTACATGCGTCCTACCTTTCCATTAACTGTGACATGGTTGCTGTTATCTTCCATTGTTCGAATGCCAGATTTTGAAGCTCCTTCCTCACTCTCCTGCACAGATTTCCAGCTATCCACCTCTGAAACATCTCTTGGCTCCTTATAATGGGGCGGCTTCCAAGTATTGACATTCACAGAAATGTTTACAATCTTTTGAGAGGCATTTGAGGCCACAGCAGGTTGACACTGATCTTTATTTCGCTTAAAATGCGTCACATCATTCTCCTTAGCAATACTGCACTCCACCATCATCGCATTTTCACCATTGTTTCCACCAGACGTCCCAGTTTGAGAAACATCTCTATCACTACGACCCAAGACATTCACATCATCATAACCTTCGTTTTCAGATGTAGAATCAGAAGCCAACCCAGTAATGTTCTCCCGCATGGTCATATTGCCCACATACCGCCCACTGCAGTCACTTCTTTGCAGATACATTGATCGTTTTTGCTTGTAAAGTTGATTATCATCTCCATATATGCCATCGTCAACAGCGGCTTCTCCAAATGATGCAGCTTGGTCGTGCGACTCTGATACATTTATTGCTCGACCAAGCCGGTCAAAGACATTACCAGACGATTTAACTCTAATTACATCTTCGGCAGCTTCTGCCACAGCTTTAATCACCGTTGCCATGGGATTTGGCACTCTGGCAACGGACTTAAGTCGTCGAGGACGATCAATGGACAATGAGTCACTGGTGGTGGTGGAAACAACAGAACGAAGACGCTTTAATGAGGGTTCTGTAGCTGTTGTAGTAGGTCTAGACAATGCCACTGCATCCCGTACTGCAAATTGAAGCAATCGTCGCGGGGCATCAATGTTTACCGGAGCTGCTTCCCTCTGTCAGAAATTTAAAAATGAATCAGGTCTTTCAGATCTGCAACCTCTTGTGGTTAGTAGGGCATTACTGGAAGTTCGTAAATTAACAAGAATGCACCAGCTTATAATACTAAACATTATATACAGATATAGAAGAAGAGAAAAGGCTGGCTAAGCAAAGGAGCTTAAGAAACTCAGTTCCGTTACATCACTTTAAAAAAAAAGAACGGAGACCGTAAATTCTATAGAATGGTAGGCTGTCACTCCTCTTCCCCCACACCTGACCCCTATCTTTCTTGAATTATTCATACCTTAATCAAATGCAAACTACTGTGAAAAAAAAAAATGTGGCCAACAAGAGAAAACAATCAGTAGAAGGAAAGGATTAATACCTTTGTGTTCTGCCATTCATCAGTTCGATTCCTTTTCCTCTCAACTGCAGGTCGAGGAGAAGGAGATCTCCTTGTACGTCTGACTTTGCAATGAGTTCTTTCTTCTACATGAATCTTTTCGATTGCAGAACTTCGAAGTGGAGGGGGTTCAGCAGCATCTCTAATTAGTCCTTTCCATTCTTTATTGTGCCTAATTTTAGACAATTTTCCAGGCTTTCCTCCATCAGACTCAGATTCCAAGTCATGAGAATTATCCCTTCCAGATTTGTTTGTCAATGAGGATTTTGTTTTAGTCACCTTGACCAAACAAGCTTCCTCAGGCTGTACATATAAATCAAAATTTGAAGCCAGATGATCCCACAACCTGTTTCATAGAACAATTGAAAGAAAAGGAAAAGAAAAGGAGTTATAAGTTACAACATTATCTAGGACAGATGAATAGGCAGGTGAGCTTCAAACCTACTTTCCCCTAATTTCTAAACAAGAGGAAGGAAAGAAAAAAATTACCAAGACACGAAAGAATCACTGTCATCCCCCAAAAATACATTCAACTCGTTCCTTGCCTCTTCTTTGCGCCTCCCATTCTTTAGTAAGACAATTACATATTCCTGCCAATGAAAATTGATTAGGCACAGTTTAAAGTCCCAAAATCTTATCTTCTATAGCGAAGTCTTATCATTATGATCCCACATATAGAAGACAAACTGATAAATGCCCCTCATTGGGTCAATCAAACATCAAAATCAACAGATGCTACAATATTACTGAGCATGCATTTCAGAAGATTAAAATGCTTCACATAGCAATATACAGATAACAAAAAACCCATATTTGATCATTCAATAAGAAAGTTGGTAAGATGATTCATTCAATAAGACAACAAAACAAGTTGGTAAACTTTTGACGTACTTTTAGGTGGAATTTGTTCTTCGCCCACATATGCACAGTAATAGCTTTCTCAAGGAACTATTACAGATTACGAAATTGCAAAGTTTCAGAGCACTAAGCAGAGTCTGGAATCCAGGCCATTTACAAATATCAGATTACCATACAAATAGTGCCCACTTACATGAGAAAGCCAAACTGAAATCCCCATCATTAGGTCATGCAAAAATCAGATTGAAACAGTAGCAACAATATTGCTTAGACGTTAGATTTCAGTAGATTCATTACAATGTTTAAAAAACTATATACAAATAACAAAGGAACGGATATTCGGATATTCAAGGAGAGAGATTTATATTGGAAAGGACTTAATAAGATCAACACATTCAAAACGAAAAAACTTGATAAACTTCTCTACTGGTGTCTCTATTTTCCCATTCGCACAGTAATAATTTTCCCGAGAAAATAAGCATTACAAAGCACAAGAAGAACGACAACAACAACGAAGCTGGAACTATGGCGATGAACATATTTATCTCAGAAAAAGAAGTCCGGTCCGTACCACAAGAGTGTCGTCAGTGTAATCGCCCATGAACTCCTTAAGCTTGTCCTTAACTCGGTCCCGCAACTTCTCGGCTCCATCTCCGGTGAAATTGCTAACCCTAAAGGTCCGATCGTCGAGGCCATCAATGCTTCCCATGTCCCCACCAACCAAACAAACGAAACCCCAAATAATCGGTTTAAGATTCTGTCTTTCGATCTCGCGAAAACCCTAGCACGGAGAAATCGGAGAATTCAATCGAAGTTGTTGGGAATGATTTTCCCGGGAAAGGAAGACAGAGGCCGTGGCTATGGCGGCGTAGAAGAGGTTTTCGGAAAAGAGAATTTCATGGAAAGGGAAACTTCTCCCGGCGATTGGGGCAGTGAGCGGCCGGTTGCCTTGCGAAGAGTATTTGTATGTTTTGGGCAATATATTGTATATTTATATTTATATTTATTATTTTTAAAAAATATATCCACAACACTTTTAATATTCTAAAACAGTATTAAAAAGATTAATTAATACTAGATTTTTTCATTTAAAAAATGAAATATCATTTTTTTAGAAGAATTAGGCTATAATTTTGAGAGTATTTAGTATGACAAATATACTAAATACTCTAATTATGTTTTTTGTAAAAGAAATATGTGGTTTGTTTAAGAAGCAAGTTGAAACTTAAAGTTTTAATATGTTACAATATAAAATTCTCACATATTTCAATAGTTATTATAATGTAAAGCTCTCACATGTTATAGTGTTTGAGTTTCAACTTCAAGATTTAACAAATTTCTCAAACATATTTGAAGAAAATGTGCTTAATTGTTTCAGTGTTATTAAAAAAATGGAAGAAAAAAACCATTTTGTGTAAGCAAAATTCATTTTTTTATTTTGAAAAAAATTCATTATTTTTTATTAGCAAAATTATTTTCTTCTGTTTTTAAACTGACTAAATTGCATATTCAACGTGACTAAAGAGTGCCACCCTTTCTTTTAGAACACTAAGAAATAAACGACTTTTTAGAATACATTTTGAGAAAAATTATCAACCGGCCATCAAATTTCCTGCTTTGTATGATTTGTAAGAGATATATGCACTAAATGCAGAGCTAGATTAGAGTACAGGTATTTTATTTTTTTTTAAAATAAAAGATACTTCAAATTAAAACAAATAAATAAGGTAAACATTAAACTAAACATATAAAAAGTCATTATTTTGTTTGGCAAAGGCGCTCTAAGTTATTAGTTCAACAGTTACTGTATAAAAATAAAATATAAAAAGGTCATTTGGTATTGTTTTTTAAAATATGTGAAAATATTTTTGTTTGGTAAAATAAAAATTTTAAAAAAAATTATGCTCAAAGTATTTTTAAAATTTTTATCTTAAAAAGTGTGCTAAAATATTTCTAAAAATTTTAATAACAAAAACAAACGAGGCCAAAGTTTTTCATATATACTTAGTTCAAAATAAGTTCTCAAACACTCTACATAGATTAGAAAAAAAACATTTCTAATATTTTAATATCATGTATTTTAAAAAAATATCATATTGATACCTTGTTGTTAAAAAAATATTAAAATAATACTCTATAATTTTCAAAAATATTATTTTGCTAGCCTAAGTTTATGTTTTTTGACATAGAATTTCTCTTTTACGTTTTATCATTGAACTCTGATTTAATTTTGTAAAATTACATTAGAAAATTAAAATAAAAAATTAAATAAAACTAATTAAAAAAAAAACATATACGTGAATTTATTTATTTTTTATTACTTGTATTTGTTTTTGTTTATAGTCTTAACAAACTAATTTAAAGTTTATTAATAAAAAAGGTAATTTTATGTCGATAAATACCAACTTAGAGTAACATAATTTTTAAAACTTAAAATATAATTTGATATTTTTTAAACAATAAAATATCTATATGACGTTGATGCTAACAAAATCATAATAAGCCAAAAACCATTTCATGAAAAAAGAACCAAAACAAAGGAAAAAGAAAGAGGTTATATTCCTCAAAGGCCAGAGCTATCAAAGCCCAAACAGGCCCAACAAAATACCAATTGAAATTAGCCGTGTGTCTACTGAGGGTTCGTTTGGTTAGATATTCGAATCACAGTTTGAATCATTTTGTTACAGTATTTTCTCTCATAAAAATTTAAATCTTTATTCAAATACTTTACTTAAATCCTCAAACTAAACAAGCCTTTAAAATTTATTGATTTCATAGTTTAAATCACAATTTAAATTATTTTATTACAATATTTTTTCCATAAAAATTTAAACCTTTATCCAAAATACGGCTTTTAGTTAAGCTCGGAAGCAGCATTTGATTATAGTCTACCATGTTCTTGAAGTACCGGCGGTATAATATAAGATTTTTCCACCATCTGTCTCCGCCCTCCTTTCGGATTTGTCTGACAAAAATCTTTCCTCTTCTTCGCTTTTAAGGTTCTTCCTCTTCTTCGACCTCTCTCTCTTCTCTTATCTGAGCTTCTTTTTCTTTTTTTTTACTCTGTATTTTTCTTTTTATTTGTTGTAATATTCTTGTGTTATTTTTTTGGTTTTGATGAACGAATAGAGAGAGAAAACCAGTTGCTAATTCTAGAGAGAGAGAGAGTCTCTCTCTCTCTCTCTGCTGGCTTTTATTTATTTGTTTTAGCTTGGAAGTGAACCATATAATTTCCTGAAGGTTTCTCGGAGAAAATATTGAGGAAAGGGGAAAAAAAAGTAGTGTCTTTTATTTATTTATATCATTTTTTTTTTTACATGGAAACTGATACTTTTTTTTGGGGAATTTGCAATTGTTGTGCACGGGTTTATAGTAATGGCTGTTTGATAGCCGTAACAGCGAATCATCTTTTAAAATGTTTCTTTTTTTTTTTTTACAATTTTATTATTGATTATGGCTTTTACTAGCTTCTTATTTGTATTTATTAGCTTGCATATTGCAAAGCAACGATTTTTTTAAGGTTCTATTTTTGTTTCTGTTTCTGTTGTTTTTTTTTTTTTTTTCTATTTCGTTAAGAGAGAAACAGAAGAGAAATAGGGGGGATTTTGGCGTTTGTTCTGCACGGATTAAATTATGGGTTCTTGATTTGGAGCTGAATATTCTTCTTTTCAATATTGTTTATCTGTTTTTTTAATGTAATAATAGGATGTTTGTATGTGTCATGTTTATGATAAGGATTATAGTTATGGTTTTGCCTGCTTGGATTGTTTGAAGATAAAATTGAGTTACGTGTGAATGTATGGTTTTTAAATATATTTTTTTAGCATTTGTTGTAATTTATGAGTGAATTTTTATGATAAGCAATCGAATATCAGTGGATTTATTATGGCAGACAGGATCGATATCTTCTTGCACTCTTAAGGGTATGTTTACCAATTCATACTGGAGTATAATCGAAACAAAAAAGAATTTGAAAAAGAATGGAAAAAAAAACAGAGAGAGAGAATGTGTACCTTTTCATAATGGATTATTATGGGAACAGGAAAATATTTGGAAAGTAAAGAAGAGAATTGGAAGGGAATCAAACATTTGATTTAAATATTAGAAATTGCAATTGCATTCTTGTTTTAGTAAGTTAAACCCAAATGGAAGGAAGCGTAAAAACTCGTTTCATTCTCTTTAGATTCATGACATGTAAACAGACCCAAATAGCATCTTATGTGCTACAGAGTCTATTACTAATGGTGACTCCTTTTTTTTTTTTTTTTGGTGCTTTAGGAATCAAATATTAGAAATTTATGTGATATGCGGGAAGGTTGATGTTCATAGCCAAATTTGTTGGCTAGACAACAGATTTTCAAGTGGTCTTGCTCTTATTTACTAGTAGATAAAGTCTGAGTTTGATGAGTTTCAGGTTTTTTTTTTGGTTTTGCGTCTACGCTTTTCTCGAGTTTTGATTCAAATTCTTGAAATTTTTATGATGTTGGAGTGCTGTTGTCTTTATTGAATACAATGGAATTTGTAACCAGCGTTTTTAGGCTTTTAGCTTTCTTTTATGCTCTTTCGATATCTATATGCATCCCAAGTGGTGTTTTCCAACCAGGAATCTTTTGAAGGTTAGAAGTCTATTTTATAAGTGTGAAACACAATTACAATATCTAACGTAAGAGGGGAGTAGGCAGTCAACTTGCTAGCCATTGAGTTCAGTGACAGAGGTAGAAAAACTTTTCTGTAGCGACACAGGATGAAAAACAGAAGATATAATAAGAGCATTGTAATTTTCTATCGCTAAAATGAATGCACGTTTATAATTTTTCTGATTGGACGGGAGGGCCATTGAAATTTTGTTAAAATGTTCTGTATAAATTTTTCAAATCTCATTGGGGACGTGTTCCCAACGAGAGCAATAAATTGCTTTGCCATTTGATCGAGTTTTGCTTCATCTTCCCGTCAAATGTGCTTGCTTTCCCTAATCGTAAATGGGGATTTGAGTGAGGGAATAAATTTATGTTTTTTTGCCCGTTATCAGTTATCATGTAATATCTAGATAACTCAAGATTATAAGATTGATGCAGGAAAAGATTTTGAGAGATGGAGCACAAAGAGACAGGGTGCCAAGTGCCTCCCGGAGCACCTAAACTTTGCGCCAACAACTGTGGATTCTTTGGAAGTGCAGCAACCATGAACTTGTGCTCCAAGTGCCACAAGGACTTATTGTTGAAACATTAGCATTCTAAGCTTACCGCGTCATCCACTGGGAGCATTGTGAGTGGCAGTTCAAGTGTCGTAGATGGGAAAGAGCATGCTAGACTTGAAGTAGATCAAAAACTTGAGTTAGTAGATTCAACGCTTATTTCAACTTCAACACTGGCACCCCCTTGTACTTCATCTTTTAGCATAGTGGGTGAGGAGAAGGTGAAAGCGGTCCGAACAGGTGCAGCGAATGCAAGAAGCGTGTTGGCCTCACGGGGTTCAATTGTAGGTGTGGGAACCTATTCTGTGCAGTTCATCGCTACTCAGATAAGCATGGCTGTCCCTATGATTACAGGACTGTCGCTCAAGATGCCATAACGAAAGCAAATCCTGTTGTCAAGGCCAAGAAGCTCGACAAGATCTGAAGAAAGATTGCGCTTCAAAGCTTCACAGGCACCATGCTTGCTTCTGTGCTCTCTTACGAGGCTTTCCACGAAAGTTTGATCTTTTCATGTTTAAGTCTCTTTTTATGTTGTGAGAGCACGTCTTTCCAATACAAGGAACAAAGCGTGTCATGTGATACACGTCGTTAATCTCTCTCATCTAATTTACGTCTTGGCTTCTCTTGATCCAATGCTTGTTTTCTGGTTTGCTTAATGGACAGTCATATGATTATTAGTCTTTGCCTCTTGGTTATGGGCGATATATACGATCAAAATAGCGCTTGGAAACATATTTGGAACTACAAGTAAGAACAAAAAAAATTGTAGTATGCGAGAGAAACACGTTAGAAAAGTTAGTTAAGACTGTCATTTTCTATTCAAACAGTGTTCCCAAATAAAATTATACTTCTGCCTTTGAGGGGAGGTTTTTCCTTTGTAACCATTTTTCTCTTGAAGGATAGTGTTTAAATTTCACTTTGATAAGATCTTCTTTTTGCACACACACATATATATGTGGCTTTGGTATTACATTTCAGCGCACAACATTGCTTATGTTAGACACTTAGAAATGAAGAGCTTTATAATAATGAATGCTTTTCTAGCGGCCCATGATGTCAAAACTTTGAGATTATGGTTTGCTAACGCCTTAATCAACCTGGGCCAAGTTGGTTGTTATTGGGCTCTATTTCATGCTAATCCCCAACTCATCTTATTATTGTGTCGTGCATTCTAGTAATTCCGTTTACACCTTCTTGCCGGCTTATAAGCTCCTTTGGCGTTATACTATTATGAGAAAATAATTGTAAAAGTCACAAAGATAAATATAACGATTAGGAAAAAGAAAAAAAAAAATCAAGATTATGGGGGAGAGAGAGATCCAAATGCAACGGAGACAAGAAAAAATCAATATTTCTTTATTCTTTTATTTTATTGTTTTGTCTTTCTTTCCCTCTCTTTCTGTTCTTTCTCACTCAGTTTTCTCCTACATGTCCTTCTGAATCACAAAGCCTATTTATAGGCATTCTTCTACATTGTGAACTTATCAAGAAGCTTGACATGAAGCTTCTCAACATTTATCCGCTAATGAAAAGCCTTCATCTGATCAAACATGCAGGCATCCAAGGGCTTTATATCGCCCTTTCGCGAATTAATTAAATATTCTTTATTTTAGTCCTTTTTGTGAATTATTAAATATCGTTTGGATTATTGTGAAATCATCTATGATGCACCTTTTTTAACTAGTGAAAATTTTTCTATACATGTATATATATATAGATATATATATTTGGTTTTGAAATAAAAATAAATTATTAGTGTCATCTTGTCCTTATCTGTTTTGTTATTTTAAAGGGCTGTTAATTCATCAGAAAAAATCTAACTGAATTGTACTTGATCTTATCTATTTTGTCACTTTAAAGTCCTGTTAATTCATCAGAAAAAATCTAACTGAATTTTACTTGAATGATGGGTCCAATTTTCACTCATTTCACAACACATGCAGTACAACACAGCACAACATAACATATTGATAGAATCAGGGTTTTAAAGTAAGGCTGTAGAGTTGAATCTTAAGGGCATGATAAAAGGTGAAGAACGAAATGCACCTGGCTACACCAACTCATTGTGGTAGTTGTCCTTGTAAAATGAAGGCTGGTGTAAAGTTTTTGTAAATTCTTTTTCCATAGGGACCTGATAAATAAATTTGTTTTATGCGTTATTATTTTTCCTCCTCTCAATGTAAGTTGTTTATTAGGGGCCCACATCATAAACCATCCTCATCCAGTGGGAGTCGGGTTCAGGTGGTGGAGTTTTGGCCACGAGTGACTTTTTTTTTTTTTAATTTTACTATTCCCATTCTTCTTCTATGTGATGTTTTTCCCGCTCACTTATGTGAAGCAGTGTTCATTCGCCACGTATTGACGTTTACAATCTTAACAGAACCGTCCGATTCTAACTGTTTGACTTTCTTATGACAAAGCACGTCGCGGGCCCCAGTTAAGTGGTAGGACCCACCAACCACCGCCTTTTTTTTTTCTTTTTCATTTTCATTTCCTTTTTTGGTTTTCTTTTTAAGATTACAAAAGATCCTTTCCTAGCTGCTTTGATTTGCGCACGTGTGTTGTGGGGGAAGAAAAATACGGCACATCTCTCCGGGGCGGTTATCAAAATTGCTTTTTTAAAAAATAAAAATGGAACATTATGTAATCATAAATCAAATTGTTAAAAAAGTTAAATTGACTATTAAAATAACAAGGCTATCTGGTCAATTTGCTGCTTAAGAATTAAATTTGGACCAAACACACACGTACCTCCATAAATGTAAAAGATTTAAATGCCAGAAAATTATTCATTCTAATATTACACATTTATATTACGCATAACAAAGGCATGTTACAGTTTTATTTTTTACATGTTAATTGTCCTAGGCAGAGATTATAATATTTAGAAACTCTAATTTTTTTATCGAAATTTCCTTAAAATATTAAATTGGTAATTGACAAGTCTTAAATAGTCTATTTCTACGCAGAGAAAGTGAGTATAAATAAAATACTAATAGAAATTTCAAATTGTTGATTAATATTTAGTTAAAAACTTTTATTGCGTCATTGATGACTGTTAGAAAATGTTTTTATGTGAAGATGGTGATTTATTAGTAATCTTTTTTTTTTACCAGATAATAGCAAACAAATAATGATTCGCTTGTTTATGTTATTCAAGGATGGAGAAAAGGGAATTAGAGTGGAAAGAAACTCCATCAAGTTTGTATTAAAGAACGTGATAAATAGACCAATATTCACAATTTAAAAATGAGTCCAAGTGCATGAATTTTGGTTAGTTCAAATGTTACGTACCAGATGGGCTGTTACGACAGAGAAAAATTTTATTAATAAAACTTAATATTTAATTAGGTTTAATTAATGAATTTACTTTTAAAAAATATAAATTTTTATAAAAATTGTAACTTTTGTACAAATTACGATAAAGTAGGAATAAACGGCATTGAATGTAAATTTTATGGCACATGTGATGCAATGTTGGATATTTTCAAATACAGATTTTATGAGTTTAATTACTCAAAAATTTATAAATAATATCTATAAAATGAATTTTATATCACGATTAATTGTAAAATTGTGATATAAATAAGTGGGTGATTAAAATGTAAATAGGACATAAAAGTTATCCAAACCCAAATCAAGGGTAAAAAATGAGGTCGAAGCAGTATGAGTATACTGCTAAATGAAAACGCAGATACGAAAAATGTTATGACTGGCCTCCAAAAGTGAACGAAAAGTAAGTTAAATATTTTTATATAGTCTAAGGATAGAAAATACACTAATTTGACCACGGCAATATAGGAAAAATATTGTGTGGTAAAAAATTACACAGTATAAATTTTTAACTCCACAAAGTGGACACTCCCTGGTTTTCTATTGGGCCACATGTCTAGAAAAGTGGCTCAATCACCTTGTGACACCTAGTGGTATACTCATGGGTTACCACGAGACACCAAATGTGATAAGGATGCATTTATGGCAAGTTTATCACAATTTTTCTTTTCTTTTCTTTCCTCCAAGTTCCGACAGCCATTGTTGAAACTTCAAAAAAAATTTCTCAGCCCCCAAACTTTGCAAAAATAACCCCAAATAAGTTTTACAACAAAGTACAAGGATTTTCCACAAGTTTTAAGGTAAAATCCTAAACTTTTTAATGAGTTTTCATGGGATTTTTCATGGGTTGAAGAGAGAAATTTATCCATGGTATTTTTGTATGGAAAGGAAGCTTAGGAGGGAGTTCAAAGGGATTTTGAAAGCTTGAAACCAAAAGGGTGTTATTTTGGTAAGTTTTAAGTTTTAAAGTTTTGAAATTTTATGGATTTATTTTGATTTCTATTCTTTCAAACCCATGTGGGTTCTTAAGCATGTATTTGCTGAAATTTCATGCATATGTGAAGTATGGCATGTTTAAGTTGTGAAATTTTGATTTATGGTGCAAAATGGCAATTTTTGCAAAAAGTCTTATTTTTGTAAATTTAATGTTAGTTTTAGTAAAAGTGATGTTTGAGCATGAGAATGTTTTGATTAAGGCATGGAATGGTTTCTGCATGGGTAGAATTGCAAGTTTGAAACGGATTTTTGTAAAAATGCCATAGGGACTAAATTGAAAGCAAAAAAATTTCTCTCGACGGAATTGAAAAATGGCCAAAAACACCCATGTACAGTGAGATTTCGGGAAAATTTAAAACATGAAAGTTGTAGATCTCGACGAAACTGTTAGGCGTAAAAGACGGTTTGTCTAAAAACTTAGTCGTTTGTGAGATTTTGATTTTTCAAAGAATTTACAAAAATTGTGAAAAATTTTAAAAAGGGCAAAAACATCATTTCTCAAAGGATTTTGAATATGGTACTTTGAGCAAAAATGATCCTTGAGAAAAATAGGAAATTTTGGATGCAAAGAAATAAATTTTAGTCCCTGGTGCAAAATCGTCAAAATTTTCAGTTCAGGGACTAAATCGAAAAGTTTTATGAAAATGAAGCATAATTGAGAAATAAAGAGATTTGACCCACTAGGGTGTTAATTTAAAATTAGTATGTGGTTATTTTTGTAAGAATAACGAAATCAAGCTTGGGTAGGTTAGTGGACCCATGGTGGGCAAAATCATCATTTTTGCCCGAATAACCCAAACCGCTCCGAAACGTGTCAGTTGAAAAAAGAATGGTAAAAAAAAAAGAGAAGAAGGTTCCCGCCCTTCGTTAAAAACGATAGGGTAAAGTTAGATAGAAATAAGAAAAAACCAGTGGTTTTTAGAGTTGTACATAGTAATGCAACTTAATTTATTAACTAATGGATGTTTTGTATTGAAACATAGTGAAATTTGGCTAATAGCTTTGTAATTGGCCAACAAGATCCTAGGAGTCTAGGAGAAGGGAAATAGAGGTTAAGTTGTCCGACATTCGCATCAAGTAAATACCCATCCCACCTACAGTATGAAATTGTAGGCTTAGAGTGTAAAATATGTATATGTATACCTGTGTGTATATCAAGGTGTATACTTGTATGTATACAATGATATAAGTATTTATAAAAATGAAAGGGTATACTTGTGAATATATGGAATATATATATATATAACTGAGAGTATATAATGACATATACCTAAGGGTATATGATGATGTGTACCAGTGTGTATATTTTATGTTAAGTACCTGTGAGTACATTATGCTATATATTTGTGCATATATTAATGTGTACCAGTATGTATATTTTATGTTAAGTACCTATGAGTACATTATGCTACATACCTGTGCGTATATTAATGTGTACCTGTGTGTATAAAGTATGTACCTATGTATACTATATCGTGCAAGAGTATTTATGTAAATTATGTTATATATAACATGTGATCATCACTTCATGTATGGTATGATAACCATAATAAGTGAATTGGTAAACGAATCACCAAAAGTTAAAAAAAGTGTCGTACCGACTCTTGACTCAAGAGGAGTTTAAGGATTACAGGATGGTCCCGGTGTTATGTAGACCTAAGTACGCAACGGTACGAACACTTGGGCCCTAGTTAAAGATAAGAAATGATAATGATAAAGAAGGATTATAAGAAACCATAACGAGATCATGCATTTTATTGAATGTGCATGTGGATTTATAGGGGACTTACTAAGCGTAGGCTCACTAAGTATTTCATGCTGTAGGTATTCCGACGAAAAGGTCAGAATAAATCGTAATGATGAGCTGGCGGACGGATAATGTGTGCAGACTAGGTATGGTTTCTGCAACAATATGTTTTCCGTTATATGGTGTTTTAAGATATTTTGAAAGTAATGTTTGATAAGCTATATTGTAAAAGAAGGATGATTAAGTAGACACAAGTATATGTTTGTATTTCAAAGTTGCTAAACCAGTATATGTATAGTATTTATTAAAAAGAGAAAAAAAATTTCCTAAATTTTTGCCCTAAAATAAGTAAGAAAGAGTTTTATCATAGCCCGAAAAGGCGGGTTGTGACATGAGCAGCCTAATTTGTTGTAAGTTCCTCTATCTTAACCATATGTTGAACGTTTGAATCACGCTGAACCCCACTCAATAGTGGTGGTTTCCCCTCCCCCTCCCTTGTATAAAAAAAAAAAAAAGGTTAAGTAACATGACAAATGGATTGTTATTGTTATTATTATTATTTTTAGGGAAGTAAGTGGATTAATTTTTGGTGCATATTTGATGTGATGTGTATAAAGATCCAGCAAAGTGCTTCAATAATCGAGCTGCACATTTTAATTATTGCATTGAAATTTTAACACTAATTGGGCCACTAGCTTTAAAATATTTTGTGTAGGTCATCATGCACATGCATATTTATATATAAAAAAAATATTGGAAAAGATATATATACCAATATATACCTTTTATAGAATTATATATAGCCAATTGAATAAAGTTAGGGAATTTACTTTCAATGAAAAATACAAGGAAAATGATTTTTTTTTTATTCTTATGTTTGTTTATGGGGAGAAATCTGTTATCAAAATATAAGAGGTCAACAATAAACAGGTGCAATATAAAGGAAACAATGAAAGAAATATTACTATGAAATTAGAAACAAAATATTACAACCAAGGTTCAACATTGAAACAGTAACCAAATCTCAATTGGAACAAGAATGGTAGTCGAGGCACGTGTAGCTCACACTTTCTTTAAAACAGATTCGTCCCCTCCGACTGTGCACGAGGATTCAACGGACATCTGTCTGGAACAAACGAAGATGGTTTATGCACGATTGAACACTGCTTCCGATAAATTTGAAACAGCATCTTCCTCTATCACCAAAACCCATCTACAACAGCACTAGACAAAACTCGAAAAAGAGAGAGCAACAGAACTCGAAAACAAGAGAAAAGCTTTGTGTCTTTTTTGTGCAATTAGTGTGTATCTAGATGTAGAGAAAGACCTAGTATTTATACATGTCGAGGGATAACCATTGTATTATGAGCATATAATGTAATGTCATTGACTTGCATTATGAGCATATAATGTAATGCCATTAACCTCTATTATCTACAGCTTTATGAGTAAGTTTAATAGTCATTAAGCCTCTCAATAGTTAGATTCGAATTTTTTATTACAAGCAATAAAAAAATTTCGCAAAACGTAGCCATCCACGTATTATGAGCATATAATGTAATGTCATTGACTTGTATTATGATGTAATGTCGTGGGTGCACACATT
Source organism: Artocarpus heterophyllus (assembly GCA_025403435.1). NCBI lineage: Eukaryota > Viridiplantae > Streptophyta > Magnoliopsida > Rosales > Moraceae > Artocarpus > Artocarpus heterophyllus. The sequence continues at coordinate 738,469 of JAJQZP010000358.1, forward strand.
GGGCCCCTAACCCATCGAGGTTGTGATTTGCACCCCTGTGCATAAGAGAGCCTCTTAGATACAACATCTTACCCAAGCACAAAGTACAACTTTTTAAAAACCATATTAAGCTTTAATGCCTAACCAATATAAGACTCCACATTTAGGCTTTTTTCAACAAAATCCAAACGTCAATGAGCACACCTTGAGCATCAATTTTTCATTTATCCAATTGTTATTTTGAACATATAAATATATGATTTCGATCTTCTCGCAACGGATAACGCAAATCTGCCAAGACCTGTCGCTTTTACTAAGTGGGTATCACAAAAAATTAAGCCTCAAAATGGTTGGTAACCATTTTTTCCAACAAAATCCTTTTTAAGCAAAAAAGACAAGAAAAAGAAAGTGAAGATTGAGTGCCAAAGGGTGAAGATAAGAAAGCACTTCTACTCAAGCACAAGGACTCATTTACAATATTTGTTTGGTGGGAAGAAGAAACAAAGGCAATTGAGTATTACCAAGTCGTTTAGAAAAAAGGTTAAAACCATCGGTTACAACCGTAAACAGTGTAAAGCTTTCACATGCTACGGTAAAAAAAAAGTTACTATAATATAAAACTTTTACCTGCTACAATCAAATTAAAACTACTGGTTTTAACCATTTTTTAAAACGGCCTATTCAGTAAGAGCTTGAACCAAACTCTTTGTCAAGGTTTTGGACATGAAAATCTAGACGTGTAATACTAGTATAAAATTTACATAGCAAGAATAGGCCAAAAAAGAAAATGTAAAAAAATAAAAAAAAGCAATATATCGATAAGATTCATGAGAAAAGATAAATCTGGTTAGATTGGGCATTAGTGGTGAACAGACAGGTAAAGAAAAGATTATGGACACACAAGAGAATCCCATCTGGATTCTCCGACGGTATGATTTTTGAATGTTAATTGTTCAATATTATTCAATAGTCAAAAAGGTTCAAATTCCACATTGGACGTCGCTCCCTACGCGCACTTACGAGGGGGATGCGGGAACAAACAATGGGCAGCAGGCAAAGACGCGTCTGGCGTACGCTTGTTTGTCACGCCTATGATCCAAAAGAGACTTGGCTATGAGACAGAGAGATAAACAATATAAATTTCTCTTCCAAAAGAAATGGTGACACAATTATAAAATAGGTGAAAAAAAAATATATATATATATATTATATTAACGATAAATTTATATAAAATAGTATTTTGTATTGACAAAAATATAATGTAGTTTGTTGTTAGACGCCAATATACTATAAAGTTGATCATTTTTTTGTGTGTACGATCAAAAAATATCTTAAATGTTAGTTAATGGTGCAATAAAACCTACGTAAATTAACATTCTCAAAACCAAAAAAACCCTGCAAGATAAGTTGATATTAATTAGTCTATAAATTTATAAATATATTTTCAAAATTGAAAAAAATTAACTTTTGTATTCTTAGAACCAAGAAAACTCTACAAGATAGGTTGATATTAATTGATCTTTGAATTAACATGTTGGTCTCAGATTTGAATACCGTCATAAAATTTTACCTCCTACAGGTTTTCAAGTAATTAAAAACTTAAAGTTGTTTAACATTGTTTGTTTCAATCAAAATTTTTGGTTGAAATAATATAAAAGTTTCACACAGTTAATAAAAAGTAAGTTACAATATAAAACTCTCATATGTTGTAGTGTTTTAACCAATTGCTCCTAATCAATACTCCAATATTCGAGTATTTTTTGGACTTAATAGACTTAAATTTAGATTCGAGTATCAATAATCCTTTGATACATATTTGTTTCCCCTAAAATCTGAATCCTTTTGAGTATTAAGAATCTAAGTTTTTAGAGTTTTCATCCCCTAAACTTTTGATACTCAGATATCTTTGCTACAATAAAACTAAAATTCTCTCTCTCATATTTGAGGAAAAAAATCATAACTTCTTCATTTGATATCCAATTGAGATGATTTTTTCATTGTGTTCCTAGTGAGGTGAAGAATAAATTAAGATCTATATTGTATATTTTTTAAGATCATTAACATTAAGATTTTATTAGATTTAGTAAAACTAAAATTCTCTCTCCTATATTTGAGGAAAAAAATTATAACTTCTTAATTTGATATCCAATTGAGATGATTTTTTTTCATTGTGTTCCTAGTGAGGTGAGGAATAAATTAAGATCCATATTGTATATTTTTTAAGATCATTAACATTAAGATTTTATTAGATTTGTCAATAAATCAAAAATTATTTTCACTACCTCTCCAACACAAATTTTAATTTTATATTAAAACCTAAATATACATCCAAACATCAATTCAGATAACAATTCAAATCATTAACTTAAATCTTAATTCAAATTATACTAGCTTAAATCAAATCATTAATTCAAATCCATTTACCAAAACAATATCCATTAGGATAACTCACTTATCGTTACATATATATATATATATAGTTACATATTTGCAATTATAGTAACATATATTGGAACAAAGGATGCAAAACGAATTAATATTATTGACTTAATAATAATAACAACAACAACAATAGCAATGTTTTTGACGTATTAATTAATATTATAATGATATTTGTATTTGCATGGCAAAAAAATCCAATTCAAGTTGGGGAGAAAAATTAGACAACGAAATGCGGTCAGATAGGGCGGCTGAAAAAAGCAGGCCAGCCCCCTCGTCGCCCTCTGGGACGTCTCAAGTAAATTGCTCAACTGGGAATCCTTTTTTTAAAAGCTTTAATTCACTTTTCCATTTTTACCCCTCTCTCTTTCTCTCTCTACCCTACCGCTACCACCACCGCCTCGCTGATTTTTTTATTTATTTAAATTCTTTTTCCCATTTCATCTATCCAACCACGTTGTCATGATGTGATGCACCCAAATTAATATTATATAGAAGGGAAAAAAAGAAGAAGAGAGAGAATTAATAGTTTTTCTTTTGTTTTCTTTTTTTATTATGTCCTCCCACATAATTAGGACCTGTGAACCTAAAGGTGTTTGACAGTAGTAAGAACCACTTAATTTTTATTGTAATCTTAATTATAAATTATATAGAACTCTTATATGCTATAATAATAATAAAAAAATATGTTATAATATAAAACTCTCATATGCTATAATAAAAGTAATTTTTACCATTGATTTTTATCACCTTTTCAAACGTCCTATAAACTTATGTCCTCTGTTCTTTTTTTTTTTGGGTATTTCTTTATTGTTGCTTCCCGTTCCTGCCGAAAGATACAGCGTTATTTGTTAAAAGCTCAATAAAAAGATTCTATTTTCCAACCAAAAATAAAGAAATTGAAAAGATTCCATTAACGAAAGAAGCATGATTGGCAAAGCATCTTGTATTGCATTAGTTAGCTTTAGGATTGGAGTTTTGTTTTTTTTAATTATAATTGTTTAATTAAAAAATCACTAATTTGGTTGTTTTATTTGCTTTATAAGGAATTTTTTAGTTTTTTAATAATCATATTATTTGACAAAAATTACAAAAAATAAGTGAATGCCTCGTGTCTAATGGACTTGAAGAAATCATGAAGTTGTGGGCAAATAGAGTTTTTACAGCTGTGTCAAACCAAAAAGGATTTTTAATCAAGGGTTCGTTTGATAAACAGATTCGAATTAGTGATTTAATTTGAGTTAGTGTAATTTGAATTAGAATTTGAGTTAGTGATTTGAATTGTTATTTGAATTGACGTTTAGATGTGCATTTAAGTTTTAATCTGAGTATGAAATAAAATTAGAATTTGTGTTTGGAAAGGTAGTGAAGATAGTTTTTGATTTATTAATAAATCTAATAAAGTCTTAATATTAATGATCTTAAAAAATATGCAATATCGATCTTGATTTATTCCTCTCTCATTAGGAACACGGTGAAAAAAGAATCACCTCAATTAGATATCAAATGAAAAAGTTATGATTTTTTTTTCAAATATAAGAGAGAATTATAGGTTTTTACTGTAGCAAAGATATTCGAGTGTCAAAAGTTTAAGAGGGATGAGAACTTTAAAAACTTAAGACCTGTTTGTTTCGTAGTTCGAATCACGATTCGAATCATTTTGCTACAGTATTTTCTCTCACAAAAATTTAAATATTCATTCAAATACTCAAACCAAATAGACTCTTAGATTTTCAATACTCAAATGATTCAGATTTTAAGAAAAACAAATATGTATTCGAAGGATCTTGATACTCGAATCTAAATTGAAGTCAATTGAGTTTAACAAATACATAAAATAAACACGCGTTAAAATTAGACGGCTAAGTTTCGTTGTGTATTTAAACCACACCAGCCCATATCATAAATCAACCTGCATCATATACTTCCCTCAAAACTTAAATTCTTGATATCTAAAATTTTAAATGACTTAAATTTTTTAAAAAAACAAACACCAATTTAAAAATTTGTTGATATTTAAATTTAAATTTAAATTCATTAAATTAAAAAAGACGGTTGAGTTTCGCCGTCTAATTCAAATCACACCGGTCCATATCATAAATCAACCCGCATTGCATACTTTCCCCAGTAATGACAATTACCACGTCAGAGCCACTCTCGCAAAAAGGCCGAGAGAAGGAGAGAAAAAAAAAAGTCGAAGTAAAACCAGAAAAAGTCCAAAGGGGCGTTTAAGTAAATTCCGAAACCAAAATAGTTCCATACGCGTCTCTATGGGCCTATATTCCATCGCCATTACCGACCCCTCAGCCCCTTCAAGATGTTTCCTTCAACAAATTCCCATATCTCTCTCTCTCCTTCTCTCTCTCTAAACCTAAAACACAAAGCCAAAAGCCTCAACTCCTCTGAGAAGTCTTTCTCTCTCTAAACGATTTTAAAGCTCTTTCTCTGAGGAGAAGAAATCCCAAATCTTTTCGTGTTTTTCGTTCTCTCTGTAAGAGCAGCTCGGATTGGTATATAGGAAGAAATGGCTCAGAGGACGGAGAAGGAGGAGACGGAATTCAAGGTTCCGGAGAAGATAACTCTCTGCGTCAACAACTGCGGCGTCATCGGAAATCCGGCCACGAACAACATGTGCCAGAACTGCTTCAAGGCTACGACGACGACAACAACAACCACAACGACGGCGGCGGCGGCGACGACGACCTCAACCACCTCGAATCTGAAGTTCTCCGGCGAGAAGATCTCCAGCTCCTTGTCGTCAGCGATCTCCAGCTCGTCTCGATCGACGGATCGTCGATCTGTTGGTTTGGCGGAGAACGGCCGCAAGACGACGGCGGAGAGCGCGAGATCGGAGGGGGAGGCGGTTCCGGCGAAGCGAGTGGTGAATCGGTGCTCCGGATGTCGGAGGAAGGTCGGATTGACCGGATTCAGGTGCCGGTGCGGCGAGCTCTTCTGCGCCGAGCACCGGTATTCCGACCGCCACGATTGCAGCTACGACTATAAATCCGTTGGACGCGAGGCCATCGCTAGGGAAAATCCGGTGGTCAAGGCCGCGAAGATCGTTAGGGTTTGATCGATCGATTTGTAGAGATGAAAAAGCAAAGGAAAATCAGGAATTTATCTTAAAGGAATTGGAGAAGAATTCTAGAAGAAGAAGAGCGATGGATTCACCGGGATCACGATTGGATCCCACCTCTGATCTCTCTCTCGGAGATTGATTAGCGATTTCTAGAGGAAAAAATTAATTTAGAGAGTGAGAGGAAAAAATTGTTAATCAAAGATCAAAATTTCTCTCTGATAATTATCTTTGTTTTTTCCCTTAAATTTTATTGTTTTGTGTTGTTTGTCTTTTTTTTTTTCCACCTTTTCGTTCTTTATCTTTGTTTTGGTTTGGAAATGAAAACATTATTATTGTGGTTTACGATTTATTATTATTATTATTCGTATCATATGTTTCATGGTGTTCATTTACGATGTCGTGTTATATGTCTCTATTTTGTCGTTATGGGAAATGGTGGATGGCAGAATTAGTAAATTTGATGAAAGTATGTGGGTGTTGCCGTCTTAAAGGCAGCTGGCGAACTCGGTTGGAAGCATGGGATTTGTGGGCCCATAGATAACAAATTTTTTTCCTTATTTTTAGCTCAAGCTAAGGAAATTATTAGAAAGAAATCGTCCTGGTGAGTTGAACGCGGCAAAATATAACGCGAGTTTACAAATTTTTCTCATTATTTAACGTTCTTTAATAACGTATTTAACAATGGGGTTAAAAACAAAGTTGTAGTTATTAAATAATATAAATCTTTTATAGGTTATAAAAAAAAACAAATATCATTGTTAGTCTCAATTAAATCATAATTATCTTTCTTAATAGTGTTTAGAATTATATTTATGGTTATTATATAATATAAAGTTTTTAAATACTATTATAAAAAATAAAAAATTCTTACAGTATAAAATTTTTATATATTATAATATTTTAAATTATAATATTATTTTAACTATATTTATCAAACACCTTATAAATTTTAATTTTGTAAGTAAAAGTATTTTATATTACTATTTTGGTATTGACGCAAAAAAAATCTCCTCCTGGTGTAAGACATGTAATATATTTGTCTTGTCCGATGGGTTAGTATTTTTCTCTCTTTTTGAGAATAAATGGATTTGTACTGTGTACACCTTTAATGTCAAAATTTTAATAAATGGGTTAGTACTGTTTATAATGTTTTAAACTACAATCATAATTTTAATTATATTTATTAAATATATTATAAGTTTTATAATTAAAAGTAGTTTATATATTTTTTCGGTATGTACAGAAAAAATCTCCCCCAGTTTAAAACATGTAATATGTTTGTCTTGTGAGATGGGTCGGTATTTTTTTCTTTTTTTGAGAATAAATGGGTTAGTATTGTGTGCGCCTTGATTGTCAAAATTTTAATCAACTTGGTGTATTTTTATGGTGCAGTCAGTGTTCTACTTTTTTACGAAAGTTTTACAGATGTTTATTGCATTACAAAATCAAAATCTTCCTAACCAAATTATCATTAAGGGCATACGCCACCCCTGCATAAAAATAATAAAATAAAAAAAATCTTGATAGTACAAGGGAATTATTTTTATTTTCTTGTGTCGCGAAATCCAATAGGACGTAGCCATGTGCATGGTACAAAAGCAGTACACAACAAAAAAGCTGAAAAGTGGGTTTGAAGGGTACATTTGCGTATGGTAATTGGTTGATGTTTATCATTAAATATTATTATAATATGAAAAACTAAAAATAAAAAGCATGGCATGGGAATCTCAAGGGGTGATGTGATCCAACGGCTGTAATCTAGAGTTGATGCATAAAAAAAAAAAAGATGACGGTGATAGTGGGCCCGACAACAAGTTGTCTCATGTAGGGACCACCTTGGGGTTTGGTCGCTGTGAGTGACCTTTGATGGTATCAAAAGGTGTCAGAGAATTATAACAGATAAATAGGCGTAAAATGGCTTATAAAAAAGGCAAACTTAAGATAGTAGAAGCGCTTTTAACTCTAACAGTCCGTACTGTTATTTTATTTTAATCGTTTGTTTGCTCAGCATTTTATTTTACTGGTTAAATTAATTTTTTAATAATCTAATCTATTAATTTTTTAACAATTAGATCTACCACTAACTTTAAATTAATTATTACTTTATATAATTATTAATCAAACTGTTAAAAATCAATTTAATAGTTAACATAAAAGTCTCCATAAAAAATATTATAAAAAATTAAAAGAAGAAGAACAAGGACAAGAACGAGGCGTAAAATGCCTTCACAATCATCAAATCATGAGTTCAGGAAAAAAAATAATCCAACCATGAGAATCATGTTAAGTATATGTATAACAATTCTAAAGTGAATAACAGATCAACCATTCATAATTAATATTATATCCTACGAATAAGATATTTTCACATTACAAAATTCTACAATTTTCTCGAATTTTTAATGCTTATAAAAGGAAAAACTTTACCTAGATAATGGTAGTATCTCCCAAACCGGATATAGTATGTCTATTGTTTCTTTAGTTTTTATTTTTTAAGGATAAAACAAGGATACAACTTCTGTTATAAACTGAAAATAGAAATTTCTTTTGTTTTATTATGCGCCCATTCTGATTTTGGTAAAGACAAATTTGATATGATATTTTCCTTTAGACCTAGCAAGTTTTAGCAACACAATCAACAAATATTTTTCTTTTGAATCTCTCTCTAACTTTGATTGCTTAGGGGACAAGTTTAACTAAATAATTGGGGGATTCCTTGAGGCATGATGTTTTCAAATAAAATAGATTAGTCAAGAATTAACTTTTTATAAACGTTTAAATTTGTTGACATTGGATATAAAGAATGATGCTTTCTTTCTTTTTTATGTTACGATATAAATAAGAGTGTTCATAATAATGCTTTTTTTTTTTTTTGGCTAATGATTGTTTAGCCAAACAACATGTAAGATGAGGCTTGAGTTTGGGAGAATGTAGGATTGATCCCGTTTTTAATGTGCATTGTAAGATATTTAACGTAAAAGCGCATGTGAATGCATGTTTTACGTATATGGGGACACACTTATTTCCATTGTTAAGGGAAATAATGGAATGAGGGTGCCCTTCTTTGAGTAATAATTAAGATAAGGGGGCGTTTGGTTTGCAGTAATCAGTAGGAATCATATTCCTAGGAAAATGATTGTAGGGAATATGATTCCCAGGAACTAAGATTATTACGTTTGGTTGCACATAGGAATCTTCTATTAGATTTCTAGGAATAATATATTACTGTGTTTGGTTATACACAAGAATCTTGTACAATTGATAAAATAATTTATTATATTACCATTAAATGTATCAATATAATATATTAGAACTAATATTAAATAATAATAATATAAATATAAATAATAAAATAATATTATATATAATTTAACATTAATATTACTATGAATATTAATGTTATTATTATCATTATTATTAAATAATTATTATTTTATATTAATATAATACTTTCTTTATCTTATATAAAAATATTAATTTATAATAATCTTAGAATTATTATTTAACAATATATTAATATTAAAATGTTGTATATAATATAAAATATATTGATATGAATATAAATAATAATAAAAATACAATTCTTAATAATATATTAATATTAACATTAAATAAACATATTATTATAGAAAATATTAAACATATTTAACTATATTTTATATTTATAATTATTATAATAGTATTTATATAGTTTAATATTGATATTACTATGCATATTAATATTAATATTAATATTATACTATTCATATTGATGTTATATTATTATGTTTTTATTATTATTGTTATTATTATTCTTATTATTAAATTATAATTTTATATTGATATAATATTTATATGTATATCATATATTAATATTAATTTATAACAATAGTACAACATTATTTTATTTTATTATTATAGTATTTATATATATTATATTTAGATATTGTATATGTAATATATTATTTATGTTTATTATTATTGTTAATGTTATTATTATCATTATTATCAAATTATTATTTTATATGAATATAATTTTTATACTTATATTGCATAGAAATCTTAATTTATAATAATATTATTATTATAATAATTTAATAATAATATAATTATTATCATCATCATCATGGAAACAAAGATGAGATTTCTATAGTTTTGAGATTCCCAGGAATATGAATATCACCTTATGGGTGGGCTTCATATTACCCCAAAATGAGGTAATCTGAATCCCACAGGAATTAGTTTCTCAGGAATCCAAAACTTAGATTACTGTATACTAAACATGAGAATCTTACAGATTTCTATTCCCATCTCAGGATTACTGCATACCAAACGCCCCTAAAAGTTAAAAAGTGATTATTGGTTTCTTAATTATGTGGAAATCCACGCTTTCCTAGATCAAATACTTTGTATGACAGTGGAGCATTAACCAGAAAAAAAAATACTAATTTTTTTTAGTGGGAGAAACAAATGTTATTATGAACCATTAAATCTTTATCCAGCTTTATTAATTCTATATATTCTTAATTGTAATTTGATTTCGATGTTATTTGCATTTAGAAATAGTACAATTATTGGTACAGAGAAAAATATGTATACAAAAAAAAAAAAAAAACCTATTTAGATGATTGTGATGCTATAAATAGGCTGTTTTCTTTTTGCTGTTGGTTTTTTCTTGTGCTATTACTTCTTTAATGCTTTCTTAATTGTCAGTTGTTTATCTTTTCGATTTTTTATCGTGAAAAAGGTGGTAACTATGTGTAACGTCCCAAAATTTATTTAATGTTAATGTACTATAAATGATGAATTAGTGTGCCATAATTAACGTTTTAACTTTAATTAGATTATTTAGTTGGAATTTGAAATTTTGGTTGTTTTGTTAAATTGATGCATTTAAATGATTTCTTATTGTTTTAAAATGATGTTTTGAGTTTTAAAACACAACAATTTGAAAAATGTTAAAAATACTCCGTTTTGCAAAACCGTGGGCGGCACATGGTTTTCGCACAGTAAAACCTGTTAGACATGTATGCTCTAAGGAGTAAAAATGTAATACGTTTTTGGAGACATTTTTATCAATAAAGAATTTATTCATTTATATATACCAAATATTGTCCTCTTTACGTTCATATTCGTTGAATGTATGATAAGCAAACAGTAGTCTGAGACTGTCAGTCTAAACCTTAAGAGTTGGGCATATGATGGGATGATTATGCGGTAGACACGACTCTTAAGGTGATGGTCTAAAATATATGATCCGCAATCGAGGGAATAAAGTTGGGCGCTTTATTCATGTAAAGATTGTTATGTTGTCTATATCCCTTTTGGGAGATGGTTTGTCTTGGCCATCGGAGTTGGACTCCGTGAATAGAAACATTGGCGCGTTGTCATAGGTGACGATGTGTTGGATCGGGACATAAAGTGAATTGATTTGGATTAATAATTCTGTCTTGGCAAATCGATTCACTTTAGACAGTCGTTTGTATTGTATCTTAATCCTGAGATGAATAATGGGCCCGTTGTCTCGACTTGTGTCTTTTGATGTACCAATGGGTGACTCCCACATCTCTATAGTGGCATGCATGCCGGTACGTTGGAGGCATGACTCTTGATAGCGTAGACTTGTTATTCATAGATATGGAATCCATAGCTCCTCTTTAGGAGTAATGATATCCTCTTATATGCGTTGTCCTGTAATTGGAAAACTGGAGCGCTCAACCATTTGGATACATAGGTGTAACCGAATGGTATACTATCTTTGGATGGTAAGTTTTCTAATGGTGAGACAATGGAACGTAAGAAAAAAAATAATCGGGAAGGTAAGACAGAACTTGTCCTTAAGCCGATTATGGATGATCATATGGGGATGCGATACACTATGATATGTCATGGAGACTTAGCTACACGAGCTTCGTAATTCTGTAAAGTTCGAGAGTGCAGCTCCAAGCTTTTAGTGGAGTAGCGTTGGAGTTGATAATTGTGAAATGTATATCTGGGATATTGGGTTTCATAATTATCATGAGCTTGAACTTTATAGGTCCATTTTGGTCCCCTTTGCTAGCTCACAAAATCCTGTAACGACACGGCGTGCTTTTCCAATAATTGGTGACTTATGTCGGATTTATCAGATTGGTTTAAAATTTATAAGAATCAAATAATTCATGTCTGTTTATCGGTTGAATTAATTATGTAAGAAATTAGTTCAAGATGAACTTGTTGAATTATGGCGTTCGGATAATTCTTGTCTGTTTATCGGTTGTTTTAATTTTGGACAATTAGAACAAGATAAACTTGTAGAATTATTTGAATTGATTTATTTTCTTAGAGATTATCTTGATAAAGTTTGTTTTGATCAGATATCTTTTCTATTGGGGTATTTGAATCAAAACTGAGACTTTATCCTTTAGAATCTCGGGTGGAAAATAAAAGATTCGCGGAGATTTTTTCTCGGCAGTTCGGCCTGCCGATCAGAAAGTTCGGCCTGCCGAACTGGCCAGTTCGGCCTGCCTATCTCACAGTTCGGCATGCCGACCGCGACAGCTAAGATTACGCGTTTTTCACGCGTATCTTATCAGATATTGATCCGAACTTAATTCTGTTTCGATTTTTGAGACCTAATCTGATATGGACTGACCCCAAGGACCAATAGGTATAAAAAGGGAGTGAGTCTAATGATTTACTCAGATCAATTTGAGAGATTAAGAGTGATACTCTTCTAGTGAGCATCTGAAAACTCCCTGAGAGCTTTTGTTCACAAATCACGAACACTAGCTTTGGGTTCTCTCTATTGGTTGGAAGGAGAGTCACCGGTGGAAGAGCTGTACGTGTGAGCCCACACTCACTCCGGTTGTGGATAGAGAATAGCAAAGAAGACCAGTTGGTTGAGGCTCTTCTGGAACGTTACTTCTCTACACAGGTCGCGGAGGTTCTTCGGCACACTGAGGTTAGTAAGATCTATTTAATTTATACATATAACATGTCATACTTGTATTTTGGAAAATACTCTGATGAAAATTTTTAAAAAATTCCGCTGCGCACTTTGTTTCCAACAATTGGTATCAGAGCCGAGGTTTTTACATAAATTTGCAAGTTTGTGATCATGTTATATGCATAAATTTTGTGATCTTAATCTCTCCAATGCTTGAATTAAATTTTATAGAGAGATGGCACTCTAGGTTTCTATATAATATATATGTTGTCATGGATTATATGGTGAATGTTTATTAATTAATTATGGTTGATTAAAATGTTGTTTAATTATTTATTAATTAATTAATACCGGTTATGGTTCCTTAGAGGTTAGAATGTGTATCTAGGTTTTTCATGTAATTAGATGGCGGACTATCATCTCCGTCTAGGAATTATTATTTAATTTGTAAGAATTTAGTAATTAAATAATTATTCGGAGAAGACGGAACGAGAAGTCGGATCTTGAAGATAGATGATGGCGCCTCCAGGTATTTCCTGAGTCTCTAATTTTATGTTTTTGAATTGTTGAAAATAAAATTGATGAATTGCATTAAAATTGTATTTTCTGGATTGAGGGTTTTCTGCTCGGTCGGCATGCCGGACCTCACAGTTCGGCAGGCCGAAGGTCACAGATCGGCAGGCCGGACGTACGGTCCGGCAGGCCGACAGTGGGGCAGAAATTTTGGTGCTCTGCCGGCAGGCCGAACCACCATGATCGGCAGACCGATCACCTAGATCGGCCTGCCGACAGAGAGCATCCAGGTGTCCAGAAAAGGTGCAATTTTTCAGTGCAGTTTTAATTTTATTTTTTGGGACGATTCTAAGAAACATTAAATTTGGATATGACCGGAAATATGAAGTGTTCGATTCATACGGGATTGAGGACTTGAAGATGGATATTACATGAAGAAGGATACAGCTTGAGGATTCAAGGATGAAGAATCGATAAATGTCTCGATTATTCTCTTGTAATCTTAGTTTTTCTATTCTCTAGGGTGGAACCATAATATTACGGTTATTATTATTATGCTTGTAGCTTTGCTTGATTGCTTTGCTTGTCTGCATTATAATATGATTTACCATGTATATTGATAACATGTCATATAGAATAGGGAGTGCCGCTCATATTAAAATTGTTCATGCATAATTTTAAAATAAAACCTTGACTTCAAAAGATTGAGTGGGAGAAGGTTTTCGAAGAGAGAACCTAAGGCCTCCATCGTTGGTCCATAGGAAGAACATGGTGGTCCCAACCCCTAGGAAGGGATTTCTATTATGTACCAGATTGGATCTCTAAAAGGATAAGGTATTTTAGTATGATTTATGGTTGCACACCCCTAGGTGGTGATTATAAATCATGGATAAAATATTGAAACGGTGGTTATACACTCACGTTAATTTTATTATTAACCTCCCCTAGGAGCTCTGTTAATAAAATTAATGGCCAAAGAAACGATTATTAGTATATGCTGGATCATACGGGTCCTGGATGGCATATATTAATCAGGAGGGGATCCGTGTTCCTGATTGAATTTGGCATGACTCCCCTAGGAGCTTGTTGAATTCTGAGTTGGGAATTATCGTTGTAAGGTTGTGATATTTTCAAGGTTTTGACACATAAACACATTTGTATGATTTTACATGATTGTGTTATCTTACTAAATTATTAAATATGTTTGCTTATGTTTGGTATATGATTCTTTATTGTAGATTGAAAATGTCTAAAAACGCTTTATCATCGATACTTGACAAAAACCAATTAACCGGTGAGAACTATAATGATTGGAAACGGAACCTGGACATCGTCCTATCCTTTGAGAAACTGAAATATGTACTGACAACTCCTTGTCCTCCCGAGCCTACGGGAGACTCAAGTAATGAGCAATTCCAAGCGTACGAACGCTGGAAAGATGCTAATGATCAGGCCCGCTGCTATGTTATGGCTAGCATGAATAACGTGCTGCAGGCTCAACATCAGGATTATGAGACTGCGAAGCAGATCTTGGATAATCTTGAGGACATGTTTGGAGGCCAGGCCATAACAAAGCGGCAAGGGGCGCTTCGGAAACTCTTAAACTGTAGACAGAGACCGGGGACATCTGTAAAGGAGCACATGATGTTGGTCATGGGTTACCTCGCTGAGGCTCAAACCAATGGAGCCGACATCGATGCTGAAACTCAGATGACTATGGTCTTTGAGACTCTGTCTAAGGAATTTATTCCGTTTAGAGCTACTTTTAATTTGAGCAATAGACGGGATATGACCTTAACAGAATTGATGAAACAGTTACAGGAGTTTGAACTGCTGATCAGGGAGTCTCCTGCTGGTGGAGAGGCCAATATGGTAGCTGCTTCTGGTTCCAATCCTAACTCTGGGAATGGAAAGAAACAACGGGCCAAGAGTGGGAAGTCTTCTATTCCTATTGCTACCAAGAGCAAGAAGAAGAAGAAGAAGAACCCAAAGAAGCTTAAGTGCTTCTTTTGTGGTAAGGTCGGGCATATAAAGAAGCATTGCAAGGACTTCCTTTCCAAGGGAGGTAGGTGTGATCTTCTATATTTAGAAACTTGTTTGGTTGAGGAATCCAGTGACATTTGGGTCATAGATTCTGGTGCAACTAATCATGTTTGTGTTTCTCTGCAGGGATTCAAAGAAACGAGAAGTCTACTTCGTGAAGACTTAACGCTTCGGATGGGCGATGGATCCTTGGTCTCAGCGGAAGCAGTGGGAGATGTCCATCTTTATTTTGATAATTATAGGAGTTTAATTTTGCGAGATTGTTTTTATGTTCCTAAATTTAAAAGGAATTTAATTTCTGTATCTTCTTTATTTAAAGACTCCTACGTGGTATCTTTTAATGAAAAAGTGGTGATTCGTAAAAACAAATCTTTTATCTGTTCTGGATGGATGCAAAATAATCTATATTTTATCAAACCTAAGATGGACTTGTTGCTTAATGCTGAGATAAATGATAATAACTCAAAAAGACTTAAAACTTCTCACTCTAATAAGACTTATCTTTGGCATTTGCGCCTTGGCCATATTAACCTAAATAGGATTCAAAGGTTGGTAAGGGATGGACCTTTAAGTCACTTAAAGGTGGAATCTATACCTCAATGTGAGTCTTGTTTGGAGGGTAAAATGACCAAAAGACCATACGGGTCTAAGGGCAATAGGGCCGAAGGGGTTCTAGAACTTGTGCATAGTGATGTTTGCGGACCGATGAACATCCGGGCACGAGGAGGGTATGAGTACTTCGTTACTTTTATTGACGATTACTCTAGATATGGGTATGTGTACCTAATGCACCACAAAAGCGAAACTTATGATAAATTCAGGGAGTTTCGGGCTGAAGTGGAAAAGCAATTGGGTAGACCCATAAAGGCACTTCGATCAGATCGAGGTGGAGAATACCTTTCTGATGAGTTCTTGGGACACTTGTTAGAGAATGGGATTTTATCCCATTTGACTGCGCCGGGCACTCCGCAGCAGAATGGCGTAGCAGAGAGAAGGAATAGGACTTTGTTGGACATGATTCGGTCCATGATGAGTTATTCATCATTGCCTTTATCCTTTTGGGGATATGCACTACAAACCGCATGTTATCTTTTGAACAATGTGCCTTCAAAATCGGTCCCTAAAACTCCTCACGAGTTGTGGACAAGACGGAAGACATCCTTAAACCATATTCGCATATGGGGATGTCCAGCTCATGTCCTGTTTAAGGATCCGAATAAGTTGGAAGCACGTTCAGAAGTTTGCGTGTTTGTAGGATATCCAAAAGGGACTAAAGGGGGTTATTTTTATAACCCAAAGGAAAATAAAGTCGTGGTTTCAACTAATGCAACTTTCCTTGAGGAGAGTTACATGAACGACTTTAAACCTCAAAGCAAAGTGGTGCTTGAGGAGTTGAGGGGTGATCCGTTTACTCCGGAGGTTCCGAACGAAACCATTCCGATCGGTGTAGAAAAACCAAACAAACCTGAACAACAACCTCAGGGGCTTCGGCGTAGTGGGAGGATCGGGCGTCAACCTGAGAGGTATATGTTCAATGGGGAGGTCTTTTTGGCTGAACCGGATGAACATGACAGGGATCCTTATACTTACGCAGAAGCTATGGAGGATGTTGATTCAAGACTCTGGACAGAGGCCATGAACATTGAGATGAAGTCTATGGAGACTAATCGGGTCTGGGAGCTTGTGGATCTTCCCGAAGGGGTAAAACCCATAGGGTGTAAGTGGATCTACAAGAGGAAAAGAGGAGTGGATGGAAAGGTCGAAACCTTTAAGGCTAGACTGGTAGCTAAGGGTTATACGCAAAAGGAAGGAATCGATTATGAGGAAACCTTTTCGCCTGTAGCCATGCTTAAGTCCATCCGGATTCTCTTGTCCATAGCTGCCGCTCTCGACTACGAGATTTGGCAGATGGATGTCAAGACGGCTTTTCTAAATGGCTATCTTGATGAGTCCATTTATATGGAACAACCAGACGGGTTCAAGGTCGCGGGTCAAGAGGGTAAGGTTTGTAAGTTGCTAAAGTCTATTTATGGACTTAAGCAGGCTTCTCGTTCTTGGAACATAAGATTTGATCAAGTGATCAAGACTTATGGGTTCTCACAAAATGTGGATGAACCATGTGTTTACAAACACATTAAGAATGGGAAGGTGGTTTTTCTACTACTCTATGTAGATGACATTCTGCTAATTGGCAATGACGTTGGGGCGTTGTCATCGGTCAAATTATGGTTGACCAAGCAGTTTGACATGAAGGACTTGGGTGAGGCTAATTTTGTTCTCGGTATCCAGATCTTGCGGGATAGGAAGAACAAAATGATAGCTTTGTCACAGGCCGGGTACATAGATAAAATTCTCAGGAGGTTTGCAATGCAGGATTCCAAGAAAGGTGGGCAACCATCTAGGTCTGGAATTACTCTTTCTAAGAAAGACTCTCCAAAGTCTTATGAAGAAAGAGAATACATGAAGAAGGTGCCTTATGCTTCGGCAGTGGGTAGTCTCATGTATGCCATGCTTTGCACTCGACCGGATATTAGCTATGCGGTCGGGATTGTGAGTCGATTTCAGGCGGATCCAGGACCGAACCATTGGGTTGCGGTAAAGCATATTTTCAAGTACCTGAGAAGGACTCGAGGGTATATGCTTGTGTATTCGGGTGAGGATTTAACTCCTCTAGGATACACTGATTCGGATTTTCAATCCTGCCTGGATTCTAGGAAATCGACTTCAGGGTTTGTGTTTACTCTGGGTGGCGGTGCCATCAGTTGGAGAAGTGCGAAGCAAGATTGCACTTCGGATTCAACGATGGAGGCCGAGTATGTGGCGGCTAGTGATGCTTCGAAAGAAGCAGTGTGGCTCCGCAAGTTCCTTGGGGATCTTGAGGTAGTTCCTGGTATGGATAAAGCGGTATCACTGTACTGTGATAACAGTGCGGCGGTAGCTAATGCTAAGGAACCAAGATTTCACAAGAAGAGTAAGCATATTGATCGGAAGTATCATGTGATAAAGGACTTCGTTGAGAGCGGGCATGTCACGGTGTGCAAGATCGCGTCAGAGGACAATTTAGCTGATCTATTTACGAAGACACTTTCTGGGAGAGTCTTCGAAAGGCATGTGGAAGCTATGGGGATGCGAAATTTGCAGTATTTACTCACTTAGTGCAAGTGGGAGATTGTTAGACATGTATGCTCTAAGGAGTAAAAATGTAATACGTTTTTGGAGACATTTTTATCAATAAAGAATTTATTCATTTATATATACCAAATATTGTCCTCTTTACTTTCATATTCGTTGAATGTATGATAAGCAAACAGTAGTCTGAGACTGTCAGTCTAAACCTTAAGAGTTGGGCATATGATGGGATGATTATGCGGTAGACACGACTCTTAAGGTGATGGTCTAAAATATATGATCCGCAATCGAGGGAATAAAGTTGGGCGCTTTATTCATGTAAAGATTGTTATGTTGTCTATATCCCTTTTGGGAGATGGTTTGTCTTGGCCATCGGAGTTGGACTCCGTGAATAGAAACATTGGCGCGTTGTCATAGGTGACGATGTGTTGGATCGGGACATAATGTGAATTGATTTGGATTAATAATTCTGTCTTGGCAAATCGATTCACTTTAGACAGTCGTTTGTATTGTATCTTAATCCTGAGATGAATAATGGGCCCGTTGTCTCGACTTGTGTCTTTTGATGTACCAATGGGTGACTCCCACATCTCTATAGTGGCATGCATGCCGGTACGTTGGAGGCATGACTCTTGATAGCGTAGACTTGTTATTCATAGATATGGAATCCATAGCTCCTCTTTAGGAGTAATGATATCCTCTTATATGCGTTGTCCTGTAATTGGAAAACTGGAGCGCTCAACCATTTGGATACATAGGTGTAACCGAATGGTATACTATCTTTGGATGGTAAGTTTTCTAATGGTGAGACAATGGAACGTAAGAAAAAAAATAATCGGGAAGGTAAGACAGAACTTGTCCTTAAGCCGATTATGGATGATCATATGGGGATGCGATACACTATGATATGTCATGGAGACTTAGCTACACGAGCTTCGTAATTCTGTAAAGTTCGAGAGTGCAGCTCCAAGCTTTTAGTGGAGTAGCGTTGGAGTTGATAATTGTGAAATGTATATCTGGGATATTGGGTTTCATAATTATCATGAGCTTGAACTTTATAGGTCCATTTTGGTCCCCTTTGCTAGCTCACAAAATCCTGTAACGACACGGCGTGCTTTTCCAATAATTGGTGACTTATGTCGGATTTATCAGATTGGTTTAAAATTTATAAGAATCAAATAATTCATGTCTGTTTATCGGTTGAATTAATTATGTAAGAAATTAGTTCAAGATGAACTTGTTGAATTATGGCGTTCGGATAATTCTTGTCTGTTTATCGGTTGTTTTAATTTTGGACAATTAGAACAAGATAAACTTGTAGAATTATTTGAATTGATTTATTTTCTTAGAGATTATCTTGATAAAGTTTGTTTTGATCAGATATCTTTTCTATTGGGGTATTTGAATCAAAACTGAGACTTTATCCTTTAGAATCTCGGGTGGAAAATAAAAGATTCGCGGAGATTTTTTCTCGGCAGTTCGGCCTGCCGATCAGAAAGTTCGGCCTGCCGAACTGGCCAGTTCGGCCTGCCTATCTCACAGTTCGGCATGCCGACCGCGACAGCTAAGATTACGCGTTTTTCACGCGTATCTTATCAGATATTGATCCGAACTTAATTCTGTTTCGATTTTTGAGACCTAATCTGATATGGACTGACCCCAAGGACCAATAGGTATAAAAAGGGAGTGAGTCTAATGATTTACTCAGATCAATTTGAGAGATTAAGAGTGATACTCTTCTAGTGAGCATCTGAAAACTCCCTGAGAGCTTTTGTTCACAAATCACGAACACTAGCTTTGGGTTCTCTCTATTGGTTGGGAGGAGAGTCACCGGTGGAAGAGCTGTACGTGTGAGCCCACACTCACTCCGGTTGTGGATAGAGAATAGCAAAGAAGACCAGTTGGTTGAGGCTCTTCTGGAACGTTACTTCTCTACACAGGTCGCGGAGGTTCTTCGGCACACTGAGGTTAGTAAGATCTGTTTAATTTATACATATAACATGTCATACTTGTATTTTGGAAAATACTCTGATGAAAATTTTTTAAAATTCCGCTGCGCACTTTGTTTCCAACAAAACCGCCCACCGATTTTCTCTATTTATTCCCCCTTTCTCTCACTCTCTCTCCTCACTCTTCGGTTCTCTTTCTCTCTCGCTCTCTCTCAATTTCTCTCTCGGCAGCCCCTCTCTCTCTCTAATTTCTTCACAAATTTTGAAACCACATTCGAATCCAAGCTTCGGGTTAGCAAGGAGGAAGCTCAGGGACGTGATTCGGCAACTGAGAACGCGGATTGAAGCTTCGATTCGAGGTTAGATTCGAAATTTTCTAAACTTTTTACAAAATTTTCAATTTTGTGTGTTTTTGAAATCTAAGTTTGTTTTAGCTTAGAAAACCGTGGATTTGTGTTAAATGAACTTAGAACAACTAGAATCTAAGCTTAGATTGAAGAGAAACGGATTGAATTCAAGATTTCTCATTTTTCTCCTCATTTTCTCATTTTTGGATTTTTGAGGATTTTGAGTTCAAATCTTGTTTAAATGAGTCCAAACATGTTTTAGAATGTTTTTCTATCAACTATGATTGTTTTTCATGCCTGGAATTTGAGAAAAACCGGTTGGAAACAAGATTTGGATTTTGGGGATCGAGAAACCCGTGGCTGGGATTTCTAGATCTTCCTAGTTTGACAGGCCGAAGTTCATGTTCGGCAGGCCGAAGTGATGATCGGCAGGCCGGTGTTCTTCCGACCGGTAGGCCGAATCTGGGGAAATGTTCGGCCGACCGAACTTTGCTTCCGGCAGGCCAAACTGTGCAGTTCGACAGGCCGAAGCAGGGCGTCCGGCAGGCCGACCGAGGCATGGAAAATTTTGTGATTTTTACCCGTTTTCACTGTTTTGAACCCTGATTTAAATCCCAACCTTATAGGATGATTTTAAAGGTACAAATGGCACACTAGGACATCATGAAATGATTTAGTAACATAGAATGTTTCGAACTAGATATTAATCGACTTAGTTTGTATCTAGGATCGTTCGTGGTTCCGTGGAGCTAACGTATAGCAGACCGGGATTGCGGTGTGGGGTACCGGCACGAGTATTGAGGTAGGACTTCTATCCTATTTCTTTGGTAGCCTGGTTTTGAAATGATTTGGCTTTGAAAATGATTTCTATCAAAATGTTTTCAACGGTTGTTTGAAAATGGTTTTATCGGTTATATTTTAATATACCGTGATCTGAAATGAATTTCATAATAAATGTAATTGACAACACTCGGTAATTGGGTTTTGAATGATAATGATAATAAACACAAAGGCATGATGCCATATCAGAGATCGGGTCGTGTAGCGATCGACCTTGGGGGCAGGTCCCGAAACCCAGCTGGGCCACTACGGTGGTGATTTCATGGTTTGCCTAGGTAAAAGTAAATTGGTGTTTTAATTTGACGAGTAGACTGTTCTGTGTCAGAACGGTTCTACTCAAATTATTTATTTATTTATTTATTTAAGTTTCCTTTGAATACTTCTAATGATGCTATGTTTCTTTGCATTAAACTATTTTATAAAAACTTAGTCCTACTGAGCCTTTCGCTTACGTTTTATTGTTTTAAATTTTTCCCCCCTTCTAGGTGGTTTCCCATTTAGGTTTGGAGAAGATTCTTCGGACCGAACTCAGGAGCAATAGGAGAGTCTATTTATATTTTGTATTATTTAATCAAGGCATGTAAGACTTAATTTTATTTGTACTTGGACTGTAATTGTATTTATGATATTGTCAGATCCATGTGTGTGCACAAGTTGTGGGTTGTGGAACCCATATTCGCGATTTTTATTTAATTTTTATTACCTGCTTAATATTTATAAATTCTTTTATAAAATGTGGTGGAAAATCTTCTTAATTTTTATTCAATTTGATTCTCAAACGCTCGATTTTTAATTAAATCCTCTTTTAATTAATCTAAATATTCCGCCACGTCACCTCCCATACTCCAGGGCGTGACAGAATGGTATCAGAGCTCAAGGTTATGAACCTTGGGAATTGTGCACACATAGGTTTGACAATGAAATACCTCTGACAGTCTAAATTTTGTTTTCAGAAGTGAGAGAATGGCACCTAGACATCGTTCGACTGCTGACGCCGAGTTCGGAAATGATGAGAGCATGATGAGGTCTATGTTTGCGGCTTTCCGACAGATGGCAGCCAGGGCTAGACCGAAAGACTCCAGTGTTGGTAGTCGGCATGCGTTCTTTAAGGAGTTCCGGCGGGCGTCAATTCTGACTTTTGATGGCAATGGGGATCCGCAGTTAGCAGAATATTGGTTGGATTCGATCTTGAAGCATCTTGATACCCTTGGTGTGCCTGAGGAGTATCGTGTGGAATTCGCGGCGTATAAGCTCGAGGGTGGCGCCAACACCTGGTGGAAACAAACTAAGCGTCTGGAGCGCGGTGGCGATATCGGTTGGGACAAGTTCGAGGAGCTGTTCTATGATCGGTATTTTCCGCAGGGGTATAGAGACCAGAAAGCAGCTGAGTTTTATAGATTGCAGCAGGGTGATATGTCAGTTCGGGAGTATGAGGCAAAATTTAACGAGTTGGCTAGATTTGCTCCATCAGCTGTGGCATCAGAGCGCGAGAAATGCATCAAGTTTCAGGAGGGACTCAAGGCTCCTATTCGGCGGCAGTTGGTTGCTCTACGGCTTAGGAGTTTCGGAGAGCTTGTGTTGTCGGC
The DNA here is from genome assembly GCA_025403435.1 of Artocarpus heterophyllus. Taxonomy (NCBI): domain Eukaryota; kingdom Viridiplantae; phylum Streptophyta; class Magnoliopsida; order Rosales; family Moraceae; genus Artocarpus; species Artocarpus heterophyllus. The sequence goes on from JAJQZP010000358.1 coordinate 761,280, forward strand.
GATCTCCGTGGAGAATGATTACGTGCAGTATTGTGAGGACCGAGCCAAGGCTTCAGGAGGACCGCAGAGGAGTGGCAGGAAGAGCATTAGTAGTCGTCCAGCTCCGGGGAAAGGCAAGCAAGGCGGTGCGACCAGTGGCAGCAGCAGTTCGTCTGGCAGCGGGCGCAGCAATCCCTACAGCTTTCATTGTCATTTCTGTCAGCAGCCCGGACACATCAAGAGGAATTGCTCGATCAGGAGTGCTCGTCTTGGATCGCAGACCGGGGAGGATGCCAGTCGTTCATCTCAGCCTCAGCCTCAGACCCTACCTCCGCCTCCGCAGTACCCGCAGTTGCAGTATCCGCAGTTTTCTCCTCAGCAATTCTCATATCTGGCACGAGGGCAGTAGCCGTAGTATTTTCAGCGCAGTGTTCCTCAGTATAGAGCTCCGAGTACAGGTAGTGTGCAGTCGTCTCCATCTCAACAGCATCGGCCGAGTAATCCAGGACCTAGTAATGTCGGTAGAGGAAAAGGAAAGGCGCCAGTGCAGGTTCATGCAATGGCATCTGGAGGGTCAGATTCTCAGACTGGTAACGCGGTTGTCGATGGTATGATTTTGGTTTCCAGATCTTTAGCTCGCGTTTTATTTGATACCGGTGCCTCTCATTCTCTCATTTCGAGTTCTTTTGTACATGCCTTGGGATTAGAAGTAGAAGAGTTTAATGAACCCCTAGTCATAACTTCTCCCTTGGGGCGGGTGTGTGTAAATTGTGTGTGTAAATCCTGTAAAATAAAGATTGGGGATGAGATTTTGAAAAGTGATTTGATTGTACTCCCCATGAGTTCCTATGATGTGATTTTAGGGATGGACTGGTTGTCCAGGTATAGTGTAGTCGTGGACTACCAACTTAGAAAAGTGACCCTAGTGTCTGATAGGGGGACAGTAATCACTTACCAGGGTGGTGGTGATTGGTCAATGAGTGAGCGTCTTATGAAGTCGTGTCTAGGAGGGCGAAGGAATCTAGGTTGTTGTGCTTTTCTTGCCAATCTAGATTGCGAGCCTTATGTTTCGAGTAGTAGTGTAGCGATTCCGGTGGTTGATGAGTTCGAGGATGTTTTCCCCGAAGAGTTATCAGGGTTACCACCGCATCGGGAGATTGAGTTTGGTATCGAGCTGTTTCCAGGGACATCACCGATTTCTATGGCACCTTATCGGATGGCGCCGACAGAAATGAAGGAATTGAGGAAGCAACTTCAGGAGCTTGCTGATAAAGGATATATTCGGAATAGCACATCTCCGTGGGGAGCACCATTTTTGTTTGCTAAGAAGCATGACGAGACTCTCAGGTTATGTGTGGATTATCGGCAGCTGAATCGTGTTACGGTGAAGAACAAGTATCCTTTGCTTAGGATTGATGAGCTATTTGATCAGTTGGGAGGTTCGCGATACTTCTCGAAGATTGATTTGCGTTCAGGTTATCATCAGCTCAGGATCAAGGAAGAGGATGTTCCCAAGACAGCTTTTAGGACTCGGTATGGGCACTTTGAGTTCTTGGTTATGTCTTTTGGGTTGACAAATGCTCCGGCAGCTTTTATGGATCTGATGAACAGGGTATTTAGGCCGTATCTGGATCAGTTTGTGATCGTGTTCATCGATGATATTCTTGTGTATTCTAAGACATGGGATGAGCATGAGCAGCATCTTCGGATCGTGTTTCAGACTTTGCGGGAGCACCAGTTGTATGCTAAGAGGGAAAAATGTGAGTTCTGGTTGACTGAGGTCAAATTTCTAGGTCATGTCATCTCGGAGCATGGTATTTCATTGGATCCATCCAAGATTGAAGCTATATTGGAGTGGGAACGACCAAGGAATGTAGCGGAGATTCGTAGCTTCTTAGGTCTTGCTGGATATTACAGGAAATTTGTAAAGGACTTTTCGAAGATTGCAGCTCCGTTGACGAGGTTGATCAAGAAAAATGTCAGGTTTGAGTAGGATGAAGATTGTGAGCTTGCTTTTCAGGAATTGAAGAACCGGTTGACTTCAGCTCCAGTGTTGGTTATTCCTAGCAGTGACGAGCCGTATGAGGTTTATGCGGATGCTTCAGGGCGCGGACTTGGATGCGTGTTAATGCAACATGGACGTGTGGTTGCGTACGGATCGAGACAGCTACGACCTCACGAGCGGAATTATCCTACTCACGATTTAGAGCTTGCGGCGGTGATTTACGCGTTGAAAATTTGGAGGTGTTACTTGTATGGATCGTCATTTCAGGTCTTCTCCGATCACAAGAGTTTGAGGCATTTGTTCACTCAGAGGGATCTCAACGTGAGGCAGCGCAGATGGGTGGAGTACATGGAGGATTATGATTTCGCGTTGCAGTATCATCCCGGGAAGGCTAATGTGGTCGCGGACGCGCTTAGCAGGAAGTCTTCAGGGATTCTCGCTTGTTTGATTTTTGAGGACTGGAGCAGGGATGCGACAGTGAGTGAGTATCGGCTACTGTATCATGAAGATGGTGATCGAGTTTTGTTATATCATGTGGAAGCGACTCCAGCTCTTGTTCGGATGGTGAAGCAAAGTCAATGGCAGGATCAGCATTTGCAGGGGATTTGGTCGCGGATTCAGAACGGGGAGCAGTTTGAAGAATGGAGCGTGCATGCAGATGGATCGTTGTACTTCCGGGAGCGTCTTGCAGTTCCAGTTATCGCCGAGGTGATAAAAGTCGTTCTAGACGAAGCTCATAGGTCTCAGTTTGTTATTCATCCGGGGAGCACCAAGATGTATCGTGATTTGAAGAGGCAGTATTGGTGGAGAGGCATGAAGAAAGATGTTCGAGAGTACGTGGCCAAGTGTTCGACGTGTCTTCAGGTGAAAGCTGAGCATCAGAAGCCTGCAGGTCAGCTTCAGCCGCTTCCTATTCCAGGGTAGAAATGGGAGCATGTGACGATGGATTTCCTCACAGGTTTGCCGAGGACGGAGCAGCGGCATGATGCAGTTTGGGTTGTGGTCGACAGGTTGACGAAATCGGCGCATTTCATTCCGTTTAGGTCGACGTGTTCGAGGAAGATTCTTGGGGAGTTGTATATGCAGAACATTGTGAGGTTGCATGGAGTTCCTTTGTCCATCACCTCTGATCGAGACACCAGGTTTAATGCTAAGTACTGGAGGAGTTTTCAGGAGGCTTTGGGTACGGATTTGAACTTCAGTACGGCGTTTCATCCTCAGACCGATGGGCAGTCTGAGCGGGTTATCCAGGTTCTCGAGGATATGTTGCGTGCTTGTGCGTTGGACTTTGGCGGAAATTGGAAGCAGTGTTTGCATCTAGCGGAGTTTGCGTACAATAACAGTTATCAGGCGAGTATCGGTATGGCACCATTTGAGGCATTGTATGGGCGACCGTGTCGATCACCTGCCGAGCCGGAAGATAGAGTTATTCTTGGGCCGGAAGAGATTCGTGACAGCAACGAGAAAGTCGCAGTGATTCGAGGTCGGTTGAGAGCAGCTCAGAGTCGTCAGAAGAGTTACGCGGATAGGAGACGTAGACCCTTAGAGTTCACGGTTGGAGATTTTGTTCTCTTGAGGGTGTCGCCTCGTAAGGGAACTATGCAGTTCGGAGTGAGTGGGAAGCTCGCGCCGAGGTATATTGGGCCGTTCGAGATCACTCAGCGAGTTGGTGTGGTCGCTTATCGGCTTGATCTTCCACCCGAACTTTCTCATGTGCACGATGTGTTTCATGTGTCGATGCTTAGGAAGTGTCCACCTGAGCAGGGTAAGATAGTTTTGTTTCGCGATGTACAGGTTCAGGAGGATACGACGTACGAAGAAGTGCCGATTCAGATTATCGACCGGAAAGTGATTAGCTTGCGTCGTCGCGAGATACCGTTGGTAAAGGTCGTGTGGCAGCATCACGGGGTTGATGAAGCCACTTGGGAATTAGAGTCGAGTATGCGGGAATTGTATCCGCATTTGTTTTGTTTTTGAAGTGAGTTGTAAATTTCGAGGACGAAATTTCTTTTAGGGGTGGAGAGCTGTAACGTCCCGAAATTTATTTAATGTTAATGTACTATAAATGATGAATTAGTGTGCCATAATTAACGTTTTAACTTTAATTAGATTATTTGGTTGGAATTTGAAATTTTGGTTGTTTTGTTAAATTGATGCATTTAAATGATTTCTTATTGTTTTAAAATGATATTTTGAGTTTTAAAACACAACAATT
>JAJQZP010000359.1:0-59758 GCA_025403435.1 Artocarpus heterophyllus
CTATTTAAAGATGCCCAAAGTTCAGATCCACCGAACTTTTGAGATTAATGCAATTAAATCTTGAAATGCTTTTTTTCAAAAGGCTTTGCCTTTTTATTATTAAATTGTTCAAATATTTAATTTTTAGTTTTAATTGTTTAATTAGTTAAAATTTTTAGTTTAAATATTTATTCTCAGTTTTTTAAATTAATTTAAACCATAATCCGTGACTACTGAGAGAGTTCAGTGTTTGAATTCCAACATAAAATTCTAACTTCTTAAATTTCAACTTCAAATTCTAACTTTTTGAATTCCAACATATAGTTCTAATTTAATTCTCAAACCATCTTTGAATTTAAAATGAAAATGACGGTTTACATTGAATTATTTTGAATGTTTTTTTTTAATGATTTGTGAAACAACAATTCGACTTAAACTAAATTGACCTGTACATTACCAGATGCAAAATTAAATTACTCTCCAGATTTAATTTTAAATTGAAAATTATCAAAATGATTATTGTAATCTTCTAAATTTTAACAATTATTTTTCTTAGTCCTTTTAACAAGTAATTACATACATTAAAAAGAAATCCATACTTCATTTATTATTAATATTTATCTTCTTAAGTTTGGCCTTGAAAGAATTAAAAGGGATAAGTCTGATGGTCACCAACTTAACTATTGCTTAATTGTAATGTTGTTGTATGTGATCATCTCAAATGCCTTGCTCTAGAGTGAAGGGATGAGCGACTTTGATGAAAGAAAAATGTTTAGGCACATCATTGGTGTTAAGCAGGGAGGCCACACCTGTAGATCTCACAATATTGTACCTACCTTCTATTTATAGATTGTGCTTAAGACCACTGGTACCTTACAGCAATGTTCTTGATGGAATGGTTATTGCACCGGTAACAAAAGCAAAATACAACATAAATTTACATAAAGCAAAGACCACATTAATTATTGATTGTTTTGAGCACCCTTAAATATGAGAAGTTGTCGATATGCATTAGGTTTGTATCAGAAAATTCCATTGAGTTAAAAGAGAGAAACTATATAACTATTTAGGAGATAAAGAGGATAGAGAAGACAGATTAAAGCATAGAGAGAAAACTGAGAGATTTTTTTTTTTTTGAAAGAAAAGGATTTCATTCTAATTTGGAGAAATACAAATGTGTCTAACCCTATAATATAAGGCATAATCCTCAACATAAACCAATTCTACTAGTAGAATTACACTCATGTCAAATGGTAAAAATGTATGTCAAAGTCCCAAGAAAACTGAAAGCACCTCGACACACAAAAAAAACAAACATATATTACGCTATTTAATTAGGCCCACAACACGCAATAGGAACCTCCAAAATAATCCTAAGATGCGATAATATAGCACAAAGGCTACAACCATAAAGCAAAAAACAAATTACGCACCCACAAGAATGAACAAATTAACGACAACCAAAAAATTAAATGAACAAACTCTTGCAGGATGGACAAACTAACGACAACCGAAAAATTAAATCAAGCAAACAAACACCAAAGAGGCTAAAAACAACCACATATTTTTTAAAAACAACTAAAAAGCAACACTATAATCAAAAGAACAATTGAGTCGATAGCCAAAACCGAAAGAAAGGCGAGATCCAACCCACTAGCCACTATTCCATGCTGAAACCCACCACAAACCACCACCAACACAACCAATAAGACATCTCCAACTATGGTTGCCACATACGCCTGTAACGCCCCTATATGGGGGTTAACAGTTTTTAATGAGATAAAATAAAAATAAATAATAAAAGTAAAACCTTAAAAATAAAATTTGCCCGGGACTTAAATGAAAACTCTCAACTCAAAAATAAAAATATAAACGATAAATAAACCACAGTTTTAATGTAGCACCTTAAATTTAATAATATAAACTGTTGTCATCATCATTTTAACCCTCAACACATTGTAATACAGTCACAGAAAGTAACAATTGATGCTTACATTATCATGAAGAACATTCTCAACGATTGAAGCAGTCCCAATGTAATATAGCTACCTCACTTCCTCAACTATATTTCTCGTAGCCACCTCACACTTAGTGAGTCCTGAAAAGATATAAACATAAGGGAATGAGCAACACTATGCTCAGTAGAGAAAGCCATTACTCACCTTTAGGTTTTTATCATTACCACATTAAAATCTGCATGATTAGTAGGTTACATCATATTCCAGATTATGAGGTTTATTATGATCACATCTTATGGATACCGTAGTTAATCATTACCAAGTGTCATAATTACACATTTATACAAATATTAACAATCATCATTGTTCCTAGGTATCCATGTTAAATTGAGTATCACTCAACTCATCGAAACCCAAATGGGCGCACTTGATCACCCTATAAACATTCCAAGGGTGTTCCGGTGAGGGGACATCAAGCCCCGAGTCCTCACCAAATCAATTCCTGTACAGTGTGTTCTGGGACTTTCAACCCAAGGAAGCGTCATCACCTTCCCCCTATTTTACCTTTTAGGGTATTCATGCCCAAGGACGTAATCGCCGCCCTCTTCATGTCTCACCATTTCTCTATATTAAATCATTATTAATAGAGTCAGTTTTCCTAACCATGCTTCTCAATTTATAACATGTGTCAATTCATTATGTTCCTCGCCGTACAATACAAGACGAGTCCATGTCATAGTTTCATATGTGATAATCATATAATATCAGTTCAACATAGATATATATATATTGCGGCAAAACAATCAATTTTAATTCTATAAAAACCTCACAAAAGATGAGTAATAGAATCCCTACCTTTCAAGCTTATCAACAGTCTCTTAATCCTGGAATCAATTAACGTTAGCTCCATACTCCCTTGATCCTAAGGCGTGCATAAGGACAATTAAAACTAAAGCACAACATACAACTACATTCATAAAATTTATTTTAATTTAATCTTAGAATTTCAAGAAATAACCACTGCCCATAGAGGTATTATAAAGTTTAACAATATAAATTTTCTGTCTAGGGCATATACACTTAGACTTCATACATATGCTCCAAAATAGCAACAAACATATACTTAGGTTTAAGAACGCAAATTTGAATAATCCTTTAGTATAAAAGAAAATTTATAAATGAAAGACTAAATTTGTTCATAAGATTCTAACCTCGGATTATGGTTAGTTGGAAGCTTGAAATGGCTTCAAAACAGGTTCCTTTACTTCGGTATGACTGAAATTCTTGCTCAAATGGAGGTGATGGTGGCTGATTTTTATGGCTGCCTTGAAGAAGTTCTCTAAGTATTTTGCTTCAGCAAAGAAATGAGAAGAAGAGTGTGGGAACCGTGGAAGAGAAAGGAAGAAAAGATGAAGTCTTTGAAAAGAAATGATAGAAACAATTATAGAGGAGACATGTTGAAGCATGTCACGGAGGAAATAAAGAAAATGAGGGTCAAGAGTAGTTGGAAAAGATATCCTTATGTCTCATCTAAAGACTTTAACACACATAATGCCAATATGACATTTTTGAGATTTATTAGAAGTTCTAAGGCTTTTTAGTAATCATACTAAATAAATATAGGAGAATTTTAGAAAATTTAAAAATAGATAAAAATAAATATTATAAAATAAATTTAAATGAAGCAATTTTTTTATACATTAAAAATTAATTTAATTACCTAAATACCCGTTAGGAGAATAACGGGTGTCACAGCTCTACCCCCCTTAAAGAAATTTCGTCCTCGAAATTTCAATTCTAGCAATACTAGTAAAAATTTTAATTCCATTATGATTCCAATTCCGAGTCTAAACCGTTAATGTTGTTTGTCCTCCAAATTTAAGTTATCGTATCTCCACTCATTTACTTGCATAATAAATCTTACTCCTAAATCCCTCAATGAGAGTATTTCTGACAAGTTTCAACTTGTAACACCGTATAATAGTCTAAGAATCTGATTAGGCATACATATTGACCATACCATGATTCCAGTCCTTCATTGTCCATGGACTGTGATTTACAATCACATTTAAGGAGATTGCCAGATAAATTTTATATACTTCATCTTTAGGTTCCTTTTCCTTTTTGAGTAAGGAAAAGTCAAATATATTTGATTTCATACCTCAACTAATAAACTAAAACATAATCATAAAACATATATCACAAACACTTATATTCAAAACCATACATTAAACTTACTCATAGAGATATTAAACGGAATCTCAGAGTTGCAAACATACCCGACATATTTTTCATTAAACAGCTATCCTCATGACACAAACATTCAATCCAAATAATATACTCATATTTCATATGGAATATCCCCATAACTGACTTTGGTACTTCCACATAATATTAACAGAATATTACACATTACAAACATAATACAGATACGTTTCGAGAGTACAAGGCACTCCGTATACCAGCTATCCATATCATGCATGCTTAGAGGATACAAAAACATCGATAAACAAAAGATCGGACCTTAAGAAGGATGCGTTTCGAGAGCATCAAGTACTCCGTATCCAGCCATCCCGGCATTAGGCTCAATGAATCTAAAAGATTTAACAACGACGTACCACAAAAAAACACAGAATACAAGGCAAACGGTTATTCGTAACACACGAAATACGGACACACATGCCTACATGCCAAAGATAAAACAAAAAGATTACAGATGGAGATTCAAATCAATTGGCCGCTCCCGGCTTTCCCTTTCCCATTTAAGCTTGGATGTTGCAGTGTCGGATTCTGGATGTATGATTTGCATTTTATCTATCAATTCCTCAGCTGTTGAAGCAGTAACAAAGATTTGTCTCTCCGATTCTGTAGTGATGTTTTCTTCCACAGCGTAATCTAGAAATTTCAAAAGACCGTCATAAAAACCCTTTACGTTCAGCAGTCCCAAAGGTTTGGAATAAAAGCCCAACAATTGCCCACAAGCAACTATAAATATTTCCTCAAGAGTACCTAGACCACCAGGTAATGCTATAAAAGCATCAGAATTATAGATTATGTCTTTAAAATTTTTAGGGATACTCCTGACTCCTTCTCCCTTACCTATGGCTTCCTTACAAAGGTTTCCTTCAACTGGAATATGAGGCCAAATTCTTACATCAGTAGCGTCGCTAGACCTAGCTGCTAGTGCCATATTTACCATCATTTTTATACTACCACCCCCATAGATTATGTTAATCTTCTTGTGTGCTAGGACTTGCCCTAAGTGATTTGCAGCTTCTAAATAAGCTTTATCTTTTCCAAAGCTGGAACCACAAAAGACACAGACATTCTTTATTTTCTTCGTGGACTGGGAGGTAGACATATTTGGTTTATAGAAGTGGTTGCTTAATGTCTGCTCCACTTAGACTTCGGGTTCTACATGAGATTTTAAAGATGAGAAATATACAAAAAGGGCTAAAGAGATAGACAAGTAGGTAATGAAAAGGTAATCCAAAGATTTAAACAAAATCTTGTGCGGATAAGAAAGTAAGATAAGATGATTAATAGTTTACAGAAAATCTGATTCACTTTTTGAAAAAGATTAGACTCTAATTGTATAACTTTTGACAATTGAGAACAATTTGACAGAAGACCCTCATGACACAACTGTAGACTTTTTGACAAATATACACCAAGTCTAGAAATTTAATATAAACGACAAATACTGTAGAACTTTTGAAATTTGAGACACAAATCTTGAAATATCTGGATAAGCTTTTCAAAATTCAAACATATTACTGTACCGTATGTAACGTGTCTGATAAGATAATATATTTTATTATATATATATTTAAGAAAATCATAAATTAAATAAGATATTAACACTTACTGTATCAATCTAATAATCACAATTATTTCAAACACAAAAGCAAATATTCTAAGTAAAAGAAAAACACAAACTGTTGAACATCAGCTAAAACTGCTTCAAATAAGTAAAGACTAAATAACCTTTATAGAGCGATGACTTATTCCCCATCCAGTTTTCTTATGGCTTGGCAAACAGGATCTAGAAATACCATATTCCTGAGGCGTTGTCTTTCTGTATAAAATTTAGGCCAGAGTTTAAAAATAGCTCCTTGAACATATCCACTAGGGTGACCGTGGAGAGGAGGATGGATGCTATCCAAGTTCTCCTTTGAAAGTCCATCCCTACAAAACCTTATATTATCCTCTCTATTCGTAGACATATAACCAGGTGAAGTACATTTACCGTTACAATTTTGTCTTCCACATTTATTACAAGTGACCACGATGGCACGAGCTCTTCTTTTCATTGCACTACGACTGGTACCTGTTCCTGGTAAACCGATATCTTGACTAAAGTCACTCGGATGGATTTTCCCCTCTATTAACATTCTCACATCACAAGGGATATCAAAACGCATAAGAATCCACAACCGAGTAATTCTAGCCTTATATTTCTTTTTGAGAATCTTTTGGGAGAGTGATGGGAAATACTTTCTCAGATGTTGGTACTTTGGGTCCATGATGAGATGAAAGAAGAGTAAATAGAAAGGAAAAATTAAGATAGTAAATTGCAGAATCTTAGAATTCCTTCTTCTTTTAGAGGAAAAGAAGAATTTCTAATGAAAAAGAAGAGGATTTGCGATTTAGAGAGAAAATAACAAATTAAGAGAGAAAAAATAAACTCGGAGAAATAAGCTCCTATGCACAGTAAACGTATATGTAAACAATGATTAAACCACTGTATATGACACGTATAGAAACCACGTGGGAGAGAGTGTGAATCAAACTGATTTAAGATTTAAACTAGGCCCAAATGTTCTTAGTTGAAAATGGTCAGGTTGTTTCGGGCCTTAACACATTTAGAACGAGTTAAATAACAAACATAAAATTGAAAACCAATTTGTATAAATCTTAAACCCAATTTAAAGTCCACTATAGATAAAGTTAACTATAAACAACAAATCTAATTTAACGACAACAAGGATCTTCCTGAATGATCCAGCAACTCAAATAATTTTGTTTTAATCAAAACCTTATTGAACAATACATACACCCATATGTTATTCCTAATACTCAACATCTATCAATGGATTCATCATCATTACTACCAAGGGTTTAGAATGTGACTAACCTTGAAATCAATACGATTTACGTCTTTCAACATAGACCATATCAATGAACAAAGACACTTGATGTTACTACTTAAGAACATCTACAATCCCCACAATTCTACTTATACAATATCGAATTTCCTCATATAACAAAATCTTAGGTAACCAAAAGATTCACTGATACACTTAAATACAATGTACGTAACGAAATATTCCAATTTTGAGATTCATGCATTCTAGACTTTACACAGTCTCAACAGACCAAAAGTCTAACATTTATCTCTCTCAAGATTCAATATCATGATTCCCAACTTATATCATATTCCTCAAATATATAGAACTTTTAAGAAAAGACATTGACACTTATGTGCTCCATCGAATCCACACATAATCATTACTTAGGTTTGAATCAATTACGAAAAATTTGGCATATCTATGCCAAACTTTAAAATCAATAAATCAAGCCTTATATTTCTTATTGTTTTTCACGAGACAAAAGGCTTTTAAATCCTCGTATCTACACGAATTTCTCATCGTTTATACGAATTAAATATGCTTAGAGATCCAAATATTATACGAATCTCTCATAAGCAATCTACTTATAAACTCATTCCATATAATTATCATTCCCTCATAACTATTAATACTTTCCTTCTATATAATTATTGTACTCATATAACCATAAGTATTTTCATTCTATGGCATTTCCATGTTACATCCTTCTAGACTGTATAAATCAATGTGAAGGTTCATTTTGATGATGACAATGAAAATTCAGCTTCAAAACCATCTCAAAAATATATTTTTTTTTTAAAGTGGTGCTACACTCCCTAGGTTAACCGAACCTAGGCTCTGATACCAAAAATTCTGTAACGCCCCTATATGGGGGTTAACAGTTTTTAATGAGATAAAATAAAAATAAATAATAAAAGTAAAACCTTAAAAATAAAATTTGCCCGGGACTTAAATGAAAACTCTCAACTCAAAAATAAAAATATAAACGATAAATAAACCACAGTTTTAATGTAGCACCTTAAATTTAATAATATAAACTGTTGTCATCATCATTTTAACCCTCAACACATTGTAATACAGTCACAGAAAGTAACAATTGATGCTTACATTATCATGAAGAACATTCTCAACGATTGAAGCAGTCCCAATGTAATATAGCTACCTCACTTCCTCAACTATATTTCTCGTAGCCACCTCACACTTAGTGAGTCCTGAAAAGATATAAACATAAGGGAATGAGCAACACTATGCTCAGTAGAGAAAGCCATTACTCACCTTTAGGTTTTTATCATTACCACATTAAAATCTGCATGATTAGTAGGTTACATCATATTCCAGATTATGAGGTTTATTATGATCACATCTTATGGATACCGTAGTTAATCATTACCAAGTGTCATAATTACACATTTATACAAATATTAACAATCATCATTGTTCCTAGGTATCCATGTTAAATTGAGTATCACTCAACTCATCGAAACCCAAATGGGCGCACTTGATCACCCTATAAACATTCCAAGGGTGTTCCGGTGAGGGGACATCAAGCCCCGAGTCCTCACCAAATCAATTCCTGTACAGTGTGTTCTGGGACTTTCAACCCAAGGAAGCGTCATCACCTTCCCCCTATTTTACCTTTTAGGGTATTCATGCCCAAGGACGTAATCGCCGCCCTCTTCATGTCTCACCATTTCTCTATATTAAATCATTATTAATAGAGTCAGTTTTCCTAACCATGCTTCTCAATTTATAACATGTGTCAATTCATTATGTTCCTCGCCGTACAATACAAGACGAGTCCATGTCATAGTTTCATATGTGATAATCATATAATATCAGTTCAACATAGATATATATATATTGCGGCAAAACAATCAATTTTAATTCTATAAAAACCTCACAAAAGATGAGTAATAGAATCCCTACCTTTCAAGCTTATCAACAGTCTCTTAATCCTGGAATCAATTAACGTTAGCTCCATACTCCCTTGATCCTAAGGCGTGCATAAGGACAATTAAAACTAAAGCACAACATACAACTACATTCATAAAATTTATTTTAATTTAATCTTAGAATTTCAAGAAATAACCACTGCCCATAGAGGTATTATAAAGTTTAACAATATAAATTTTCTGTCTAGGGCATATACACTTAGACTTCATATATATGCTCCAAAATAGCAACAAACATATACTTAGGTTTAAGAACGCAAATTTGAATAATCCTTTAGTATAAAAGAAAATTTATAAATGAAAGACTAAATTTGTTCATAAGATTCTAACCTCGGATTATGGTTAGTTGGAAGCTTGAAATGGCTTCAAAACAGGTTCCTTTACTTCGGTATGACTGAAATTCTTGCTCAAATGGAGGTGATGGTGGCTGATTTTTATGGCTGCCTTGAAGAAGTTCTCTAAGTATTTTGCTTCAGCAAAGAAATGAGAAGAAGAGTGTGGGAACCGTGGAAGAGAAAGGAAGAAAAGATGAAGTCTTTGAAAAGAAATGATAGAAACAATTATAGAGGAGACATGTTGAAGCATGTCACGGAGGAAATAAAGAAAATGAGGGTCAAGAGTAGTTGGAAAAGATATCCTTATGTCTCATCTAAAGACTTTAACACACATAATGCCAATATGACATTTTTGAGATTTATTAGAAGTTCTAAGGCTTTTTAGTAATCATACTAAATAAATATAGGAGAATTTTAGAAAATTTAAAAATAGATAAAAATAAATATTATAAAATAAATTTAAATGAAGCAATTTTTTTATACATTAAAAATTAATTTAATTACCTAAATACCCGTTAGGAGAATAACGGGTGTCACAACGCCAATGAAGAGAAACCGGCCACCACCGAGAGACACCAAATCTGGCCACCAAGTCTCAAGAGCAGAGCCATTATCAAAGGAGAAGGCTGACCTCCCCAAATCCGGCCCTTGCTCGGGGAACCACCGCCTCACACCCTACGGCCAAAAAAACCCATATCTGACCCTACCCAATCGTGCCTACCACGACTCGCTGCATTTCTCTCTCCTAGCCCCCATTGTTGACCCTAAAAGACCATCCCCTCCATAGCCTTGAGTGCTAGCGCAACCCTCACCAATTAGATGTTGCCCAATATTGCCATACCAGGATGTCGCTCCTATTCTCAGGTTAGGGACCATGCAACCAACCCAAGGGCAACGCCAGAATTCAAACCCAATGAAAGGGGGTGGCGCAAACTGAAATTAAAAAATCATTAAAGAGGACAACTTTATCTTTTAATTTTTCTCAGACGATTTATATCAAATTACTTAATAAAAGTGATACATTTGAATGAGTGTTACATAGACGTAGTAATTATCAAACCCTACTAATTTGAACTAAAAATTGAAGGTACCCATTTATAATTATTTGTGGCCCGCCAAACGTGGCCACACTATAGCTCTGGAGCATGATTTTGGATCCAAGGATGGTAGTCCATTTGCGTCACACGGTAGAATGTTGCACCTAAACCTTAAGAATATGTCATCTACGAAAAAACGGAAATCAACAAAAGTAAAATATGCCTTGAAGTATAACTCGAAAATTCCAATTAACCAATAAATAAGATGGGAAATTCTAACGGGCTTTGTAAAAGTTCTAATGACAAACTAAAATATCACAAAAATATTAACAACAATAATAATAATTGCAATATATTAGAGTATGTCTTTCGCTAAAATCACTTGCGTATTACACAACTTTTTGTTTTGCTACCACGATTTCACAAGATTTACCCAAAAAAATGCCCTTTGACGTAGTAAAACCAACATTTTTTTGCTCGTAATTAACAATTTATTTTAGTAAATTCAAATTAACAATTTCACGACGACACTAATGCTTGAGCATTGGCGGTGGCATTGAATGGTGATCATAATATTATTTTCTTTTTATGTTTATAGTTGTTGGGTCCTGTTTGTAAAGGAAAAAAAGGCTTGAAGCGGGTCTCTGGTTCAACTTTCTTTTTTTTATCATACAGTAAGCAGTCTTCAACCGTTGAGGTTGACTTTAAAGCCCTAAACTACTATTTTACGCCTTTTTATTTCTTCATTTTGTTGCTCCAATGCTTGATTTATGCTGTCCTTGATATGCCACAGCCAAAAAAAAAAAAATCCTACCGGCCTCGTCAATATTTGCACAAACTCTTAAATAAAATTATTATAGTGTATAACTCTCACATGTTATAATTTTTAATTTTAATAATTTTAAATACTGTATACAGTAACGCGAAGGCAAATTAAACACAACTTTTTCTTTTGTTTGAAAGTTAAGAGTGCGCAATAAATAAGAAGTTATTCCTAGACCACAGTGAGGTCCCCCACGCGCACATATATATACACACACATACATATTTTCTCTACGATGAGGGACGCACCCGATGAAGGAGCTAGCCTTTTAGTTCAGTGGGAGTGGATGTATACTGATACTTTTAAAACAATAACATAAAACTACATAAAAAAGTGTGTTATGATATTTTTTAAGAACTACAAAATACATATTCAGAATTTTAAGGAATAAAAACATTTTCTATGGACAGGGCTTTGTATTGAAAAGTTAGATATTTACAAAAAAAAAAAATGTTTGATTTGTATACTTTTGTTAATATGATTTTAATTAGATCTGGTATTTAGAAACATGCATTATAGATATTTAAAAACATTCTCTATCATAGTTTTTGTTTTTTAGGCATTTTGAGGATATAAAAAAGAATTTTTACAGTAATTTTTCACTACCAGTAGTCTGATATGCAAGGGTTCACAATAAAATATTCTTGTATGAGACACATAACTGCTCTTAATCACATGAGACTATTGAAATTATAGGGTGTTTGGAAATGTGGTGGGAAACAGTGGTGGGAACCACTTTTACTGTAGCATGTGAAAGTTTTACACTGTAGCATATATTTTTTTATTGTTACTGTAGCATGTGAGAGCTTTACACTGTTCATAACTGAGATTGTGGTGGGAACTGAGTGGTTCCCACCACTGCCAAACACCTCTTTAATCTCAGTTCCTACCAGTAGTATAAAGGGCATTTCCTATGTAATAATTCCCATGTAGAAAGTCATACCTTATATTTTAAATAGTAACACATGTTTCAAAATCATGCTCCATTATTACATTTCCTCGGTCTAACATCAATTGTTGATTTAACCACAAAATAAATTTAAACTCTACTAATAAAATAAAAAGATAATGATTTAACATGAATTTTTAAATATGAAGGTATAAATGTAACATAATCCATATCATAAACTGTCATGATATATATTACGGTAACTCATGAGTAAAATAAATAAAGTTGATTATAATAAAAATATAGGAATAAAATAAAAATGATAAAGGTCAATGGGACATATATGAAAATATTAAATCTTAATGGGAGTAGAAAAAAGAGCCATAAATTTTTTAGGGTTTAAATTCTAATTTTTAAAAGCCAATAGAAGCGGCAACCCCCACTAAGCCCTGTGTACATGGGCCATTTGACACGCCACCTTAGCTTTATCAATATAGTAGTAGTAAAGATACATAAAAGGTGATCTCATATGCTCTTTCAAAACTAAGTTGACAGATCCAAATTTTCACATTTAAAAGTTATATAAACTCAAATATTTAACCACAGATTCACCACGATAATCTATTAACCTTACAATAATCTATTATCACGAGAGCAAGCCACTTGGAGGTATAAGCTTGCATGTATAATTTATGTGTTAATTTGAGTCCTCGTCCTTTTATTGATAGATGCCAAATTAGGGTAAGTCAATTGGCAAGCTCAAATAGTGTTTTGTCGATGTATATGTGATTGTTTTCAAAACTTTTGTGTTTTGAGTTCAAGACTTAGGGAATAATAATTTTTTTTAAAAATATATTAATGATTGATGTGATAATTTTTTAAATACATAGCAATTTAAATTAGTATAAAAGTACATGTACTATATACACGAGCGCGCACACACAAAGGACAGAAATGGAAAGGTGTGGTGGGTAAGGAAGGAGGATGGTGGTCCAAACTGTTTACGTAAAAGGCTGGACTCTGGATCCTTTAACTCTCATTTTATTATTATTTTTTTGGTTTAGAATTGCATCCTAGAATGAGAACAAGAAAGAAAAAAAAAAAACAAAAACAAAAACAAAAAGGAAACCGTGTCGTTTGGTATCCCCACATAAATGCCGACGAAACCATCCTCAGCTTTTTTCAATCTTTTTTCACATGCCATGCCCTCCACATTTACAAACACAATCACCTTCATTTTTTATTTAATTATTTTCCTCTTACTAGCTAGAAACTTTTAAGCGACCAATTCATCCATTGAACATGAAGAATTCTTCATAAGCTGCTACTAAAGAATATTTTTGTGATATTTATGAGAAGAGGTGAAACCATAATCTTAAAAGTTTCAACCGTATACTATAGCATCTAAAGCACTATAATAAACTTTTACTTGATTCTATTTGTATTTAGAACTACAACCTCAAACATTCTATTTATTTTTAAATTATCATATATTTATTAAATTTAGGTAATTATGTAAACTAATTTAATTGTGACATAATTTCACAGTTTAAAACTATGTAGTATTAATAATTTTTTTATATCCATCATCGAAATTTTAAACTGTAAAATAACTTTTTAAAAAGGAATTCTTAACAGTTAAAAAAAAAAAACCTTCCGAATAGAACATGGTTATAAACAGTGAGATAATTACTAAAGTTTTTTTTTTTCTCTTGACAGTGAGAGTTATTGGAATGGTATTACACATATATTTCTATATTTTTTTAAAATATATTTCTATTTTTTTTGGAAGTTAGTTGAAACAAAAGTTTGAACCTAAAAGTAATAGCACATCATTTTATGAGAGAAAGCGTTTTGACAAAAAAATTAGTTTCAATACAAAGATTTTAGTTCGGATCAATTTATCAAACCAGCTAAAGGTATTCTTATGGTGCTATACATATTCCAGTAAAAACTTCTATTGAGGTAAGATAGATCTTCAACAAAATAGTCATACATTTTATGTTGCATTGTCAATGTTGGCACATTCAGATTACAGAAGCATCTCGGGCCAAGAAGAAAGGTGAAATTGAAGGATTCTTAGGCTTTATAAAGAAAATGTAAGTGGAATAAGGAAAAAACTATGGTCAGGGGTACTAATGTTCTCCATCGGTGGAGAACAAAATATACACCTTTAGATTATAGATCAACGGTTCAAAACTACGATGTTTATAAAAGCTAAAATAAAACCAATCACATCTAATCATATATCCTTTTTTATATCAATTTTTACTCAAATAAATTTCCATCATTAATCTCATTAAAGCTTTAATCTTGACCATTCCTTAAAAAAACATCAAACCCTAAAATTCACACCTAAATTAAACATATCATACAAAAAATTGAAGAAGAAATGATTGTGAAGAACCCCTATCCAATCCACCGTCTAATCAACCCATGCCCAAGCTAAATCACCACCGAGCAAACCCTTGGCCACGCTCGTGAACTTCACATGGCAGATTGATTGGCCACACAGCTCCAACTAGCACCATCGTCGACGCCAAGGAGCTTGACGACTACTGCGTCTACAAGCGTTGTTGATATCTCAGACCCAACCCCACTTCAACACTGCCAGAGGCCACAGAGAAGGCTTTTAGAGTTGTTGAAGATGGATTGAGACCGAGATCTAACGACCTCCAGCGAACAACAATTCATGAGAACCGCGAACTCCGATGACAGTGTTTGCTTTTTCTTCACTACGAACTCCAGTGATGGGCCATCAGTCGGATTCAAATTCAATGAGTCTTGCGAACTATGGGTCTCAAGGCCCACCTGCGAACATCAAGAACTGCATTGGTCTCCGGTGCTATCCCTGGAATCTGGGTTCCTATTTTATGATTATTATTTCTTTTTGCATTCTAATTTTTTTAAAAATAATTTTGTATTCTTTTTTTAAGAGAAAATGATTGATATGTATTCTAAAATTAATATGTGTTGAGGAAATTTTTTTTGTATTATAAAATTGATATGTATTTTTCCCTAATAGTTTTAGTAAGAAATATGCATTTCCTATTTTTTATTTGTATAATGAAAAATTTATATGATTATAGTTGTAGGTTTAATTTTGTGCTTAAAGTGCAAGTAATGTCATAAATTGTTGAAGAAATATAATTCTCAAATTTATTTATGAGAAGTTTTTAAAATATAAGATATTTTTGTCATTATTTTAAAGCATCGGGTGAAAGTTTAAATTTTGACGAAATAAGATGGTTATTTTTGTAATTACATTTCTTGTACTTAAGCAATAATTTGATGTAAAATGAATTTTGTGCACCCTTAGAGTTTAACTTTTTGACCATTGACTTAAATTCATGGACCACGCTCTGCTCTTTGTTCGTCGTCCACCGATAAAGAATATATTTGTACTTCCCTGCAGACCTCTCCATGGAATTAAAAATTTAAAACCAAGAAAACCTTAACCCACTAATGGAGGTTGATGTTCCAAGTTCCAGGTAGGGCTAGCAAATTTGTGTTACGTGTTGTATTCGTGTTGGCACGATTACAACACTACATGATTACGCTGAACACGAACACGACATGATTAATAAACATGCCTGAAATACAAACACAAACACGACATGCCTATAGCACGCGTAACACGACACGACACGATTAACATGATTATTTAATGTGTCGTGACGGGTTGACACGATTAACACGATTATGGCACGTTTATCACCCAAAAAAATAAAAAAATAAAAAAGGAAAAAATTAATATTATGCTTAGTTCCAAAACATAACAAAACACTCTAAGTAAGTTTCAAACATAACAAACATTTCCAATTCAAAATACAAAACATAACTAACATCAAAATGTTTTTACTCAAATGTCTAACAATAAACAATACAAGTGCATAAAACTCAGTCTTCTTGAGCTTGAAATGAGGTCTCTCAATTGAAGCTTCAAGCACTCTCCCAAAAGTCTTAAACTATTTCACCCTATTTAAAATTTCAAAAATAACAAAGTTAAATAAAGCAACAAATTAAACAAATCAACAAATTAGACAATCATTCACATTGTTTTTTGTTTGTTTTTATCAATTCATATATAATTGCTTACATGATAATTGGTATGCACAAATAAGAAAAAAATAGCACATATATATACTTATAGATTGACAAAATGTATATTTTACCTTCAATAATTTCCCTATACAAGTCTTTACCCTCACAAGTTCGTTCACCAACACCAGCAAACATAGAGAAACCACATGATCAAAGAAAACAAGGAAGCTACAACAAACATGTTTGGTAACAAAAATCAAAACCAGTGCAAATTAGAAAGCATCTTTAAACAAGCCATGTGCTTTGGCAACATTGTTGATTGAGTTTCATAATAAGCACAATTTTCCCTACGCCAACACCACCGAAAAGACCAATCTTGCCTCCTCTTTGGTATGGTGCAAGAAGGTCGACAACCTGTACATGAAAGCTTTAAATAAAAAGACTTATATAATAAATAATCAATGCTTTTAAAAGTGTAAATCAATAGGAAAAATAATAAACCTTAATTCCAGTAACGAGAATCTGTTGTTCAGTTGCTTGCTCCATGAAAGAAAAGGCTTCTCTGTGAATTGGCAGATAGTGGTCGGTTTTTGTAGTAGTAGTCACAAAATAAGTGTAACTAAATGTTAAATTTGTTTTCAAAACAGAAACTACAATTTTTTATATAGAAAAAAATTTGCACACTTTCTAGTTTACTTACTTATTTCGCCTTTAGCATCGATGGGTTTCCCAATAACATTCATGATGTGACCAAGGGTAGCCCTACCAACAGGAACTTAAGGAGAAAACACAAAAAAAAATTCTAAGTGACCAAAAGTATAACAATCATTGTTGAGGGTAAGCTCGGCGCCGCCACCGAGGACACTAACTTGGTGGTCGGCAACTCAGTTCGGCAGACATAGGCTACCGCCCGATCCGACGACTTATGCTTCTTTCCGAGGTGCCTTCCATTTATTTGAGGGCACACCCCCAAGAAGGCTGCCACCTCGGGGATGTACAGTAGCTCGGGCCGGACCATGCTATTCATCATAATACGTCACTACCCATCCTTGTAGGCCAACACCAGGCAGACGTGCTGCCGTCCGATAGAGTCCAATCCATTGGACAATGGACGCGACACTTGTCACTTATTGCTTGATACACTTTGATGTGACACTTGGGTAATGGGTAAAACCCATCTTGCACCCGATCCAGCTGGTGGCCTATAAATAGGATGCATTTATGACGTTTTAGAGAGAGAGACCTCTTCACACTTAATTAGCTGCCGACCTCTGCCGAGCTATACTTGCCTTGAGCATCGGAGAGCCCTTGTCTATTGACTAACCCCATTTCTCCGAATCATCCCTCTCGCAGGTACTCATTCCCGACCAGGGGCAAGCTTAAGAGGAGGTCAGAAGGTGTATAGTCACACGTGGGTGTTGATCCGACACCAGACAGCGGTAAGCATCAACATTTTGGCGCTAGAAGGAAGGCAGAACATGCCCCAATCCAAGTTATTGTACCTCGGACTTCCAAAATGACAACACGAGGTAACGCAAGAGATAGTACCATCCGACGTCAGGAGTCGGGCGATGCCAGACACAAGCAACCGGCTGCAGAACGGCCCAGCGGTCGTCCTCGGACCGCCAGATCTCGGTCTGGAGGACAAGGAAGCGTGGCAAGAGCCGAGTCGGTGTAGGCCCGAGCTGCACAAGATCCGATCCGGGAGCTTACAGATGCAGTTTGGATCTTAACTCGGCAGCTTGCACAAGCTCAACAGCAAGCTGCACCGGAACCGCCACCCCCTGCCCAGGTTGACCAGGCAGGGGGTCGGCATGAGCAGAGCGCCACAAATTGGGAGGATCGATCAGAGCAGTCTCCGGGATCCACCAGAGGGCCCATGCTTGACAATAGACTGGTTCATGAACATCAGATGGGACGTCAACCACACCGTGTCCCTTCACCACAAGGTTCCAGAGCCTCGGTGTTTGATCGGCTCGGATACCGAGGGATTAACAGAAATCGCCAAGGCGGAGCTGGAGGCCGTGCTGAGGGCAGAGTACCCTATCGGGTCGAACTGCCCGAAGACACGAATAGTCGCCAGTTCCGAGTGCTGCAGCTACAGATCGATGAGATCTGCAATTGCAGGTTCGGTTTGGATGAGATCGGGGCTCAGGATCCGCCCTTCCTGGATCACATAATGCGGGCACCCATGCCGCCGAAGTTTAAGGTCCCACAAATCAAGTCTTACGATGGGGCCACCGACGCAGATGAGCATGCCGAACTCTTTCGCGGGCACATGCTGTTGCAGAATGCCAGTGATGCTACAATGTGCAAAGCTTTCTCACTCACCCTTACAGGCCCTGCTCGGCAGTGGTTCCGACGACTCAAACCAGGGTCGATTTCTTCTTTTGGGCATTTAACCGACGCCTTCTCCGTCGCATTCTCTACAACTAGGACGCGGAGGAAAGAAATAACTTCCTTGTACGCCGTCAAGCAGGGAGACGGCAGTGTCAGGGACTATGTCAACCGATTTACCCAGGCTGCTCTTGAGGTCAAGCACGTCGAAGACGAGACCCTCAAACATATTTTTGTAGGGGGCCTCCGAGACGAGAAGCTGACCTGGTCCCTGGCCTTTGAGCAGCCAAACATGTTTTCACAAATGCTCGGGTACGCCCAAAGACATGCGGACGCTGCCGAGTATATGAAAAGCTGCCGGGAGGAGACTGGCCCGAGCGGGACGAAAAAGGAGAAGAAGCAAAAAAAAGGGCCAGAGCAGGGCAGCGCCGAGCATGCGAAGAAGCAAAAGAAAGAGAAAGCTGAGAAGCCAAAAGGGCCGACCGGCAAGTTCCAAAACTACACGCCCCTGGTGGCAACTATCGATGAGGTGCTCGCCCAGGTCGGCGACAAGAATTTGTTGACACCGCCTCCCAAGCTTCGAGGCTTTAGGGCGAAGCGTGACCAGTCAAAGTTTTGTAAGTTCCACCAAGATGTGGGCCATACTACCCGAGAATGCATCCAGCTTAAGGACCAAATAGAAGGTTGGTCCGAGAAGGTCTATTGTAGGAGTTTGTGGAGAAGGCCATAAATCTGAGGGCAACCTCTACAAGGAATGACTCGTCAGGCCGAGACGTGCAAAGCCGACCCAGGACCGATAGTGGGAACGCCCCGGAACCCCTAAATATCGTACATACGATACTTGGCGGGCCTGTTGTCGGGGACACATCGAATGGGCGGCGATCCTACGTTAGAGAAGCTCGGCGGGTCGAACGGGGTGACTTCATGAACGTGTCCGAGCACATCAATAAGATATGCCGCCAAGAGGACACCCCGATCACTTTCACTGAGGAGGAAGCAGACCGACTAATGCATCCCCACAATGATGCCTTGGTTTGCGAACTGCCTATCGCCAACAATGTTGTACGGCGAGTCTTAATTGACAATGACAGTTCGGCAGACATCCTTTTTAAGCAGGCCTTTGACAGGCTGAAGATTAGCAACGCACCTTTAGTTTCGATCCGGACTCCACTTTTTGGCTTTGCGGGTGAGTGTGTCTGAGCAACCGGGAAGGTCAGTCTCCCAGTAACTTTTGGAGAAGGTGCTTCCAGGGTCACTCGGATGGTCGACTTTTTAGTCGTTGATAAACCCTCTCAGTATAATATCATCATCGGCCGGCCAACGCTGAACGGATTAAAGGCCGTGGTTTCGACATATCACTTGGCAATGAAGTTCCCGACCGATGGTGGTGTTGGAGTAATCCGCTCGTCCCAGGCGGACTCTCGGGCTTGCTATGCAAACGCGGTCCGAGTAGCCTCGGCTCAGCAATAGGGAATCCTGACCGTATATTCAGTCGACGAAACCGACCTCCCAATCGATCCGACGCCGAAGATGCTCGCGGACCTAGACCCCAGGTTTCCCGAGGATGAGGTAAGGGGTACCCCGGTCGAAGACTTAGTGCCGTTCTCCCTGGACCCCGAAAGGGCAGAGCGCACAGTCCAACTTGGGTCACAGTTACAACCTGAGATCTTGGCCGACCTGGAATCCCTTCTTTCTGAATACCGTGACGTTTTTGCATGGTCTCATGAGGACATGCCCGGCATAGATCCGAACGTCATCAGTCATCGGCCTAACGTCCAACCTGGTCACAGGCCGGTGATACAAAAACGAAGAGCCTTCAACCCGGAGAGATATGTCACGATAAACGATGAAGTCCAGAAACTACTAAAGGCTGGGTTTATTAGAGAGGTCAAATATCCGGAATGGTTGGCAAATGTCGTTCTCGTCAAAAAGGCGAATGGCAAGTGGCGGGTCTGCATCAACTATACCGACCTTAACAAGACCTGCCCGAAGGACTGCTTCCCACTTCCTCGGATAGACCAGCTCGTCGATGCCACAGCCGGACACGAGCTCTTGAGCTTCATGGACGCATACTCCGGATATAATCAGATAAGAATGGCCGAAGAGGATCAAATCAAAACCTCATTTGTTACTGACCAGGGCTTGTATTGCTACGTTGTAATACCGTTTGGTCTCAAGAACGCCGGAGCTACCTATCAACGCCTCGTCAACAAAATGTTCGCTCGGCTGATCAGGAAAACTATGGAGGTCTACGTGGATGACATGTTAGTAAAATCTGTCCAAGCGAAGGACCACATAGCCGACCTCAAAGCTAGCTTTGACATTCTCCGGGAGTATGGGATGAAACTCAACCCGGTAAAATGCGCTTTTGGCGTCGGCTCCGGCAAATTCCTCAGATTTTTAGTTAACCGACGAGGAATTGAGGTGAACCCGACAAAGGCCCAGGCAATCATAGACATGCATTCTCCTCGGACAGTGAAAGACGTGCAAAGGCTTACTGGCATGGTGGCCGCCCTATCAAGGTTTGTCTCCCGGGCTACCGACAAGTGTCACCCTTTCTTCAAGGCACTTAAGGGGAGGTTTGAGTGGAGCAGGGAGTGTGAGGATGCTTTCGAAAGCTTAAAAATTTACCTAGCCACACCCCCGCTCCTGTCCAAACCTTTGCCCGGTGAGATTCTAACTGCCTATTTAGCCGTCTCCGAGAAGGCTGTCAGCTCGGTGTTGATCCGAGATGAAAACGGGATCCAGAGACCCGTCTACTATACCAGCCACGCGTTCCAAGGTGTCGAGGAGCGCTATTCATCATTGGAGAAGCTGGCCTTCGCCCTAATAACATCGGTCTGGAAGCTACGGCCGTATTACCAAGGCCATACTGTCAAGATCCCGACCAAGTTTCCTCTCTAGCAAGTTTTACAGAGCCCAAAAATATCAGGTTGGATGGCCAAGTGGTCGGTCGAATTGGGCCAGTATGATATACATTTTGTGCCGAGAACGGCGATAAAAGCTCAAGTCTTAGCGGATTTTCTTGCCAAGTTTACAGAGGCCAGAAAAGTGGCTCCCTTAGTGGAGAAATCACCCGTTGAGGAGCCGGATACAGCTGGCTGCAGCGAGCAAGGCCTTTCCCCGGAGCTCAACTGGAAACTACACATCGATGGCCCAACCTGTGTCGATGGGTCTGGGGCAGGCTTGATTTTAACAAGCCCCGACGGATATAAGGTCATTTATGCCATTCGTTTCGACTTCAAAACCTCTAATAACGAAGCGGAGTATGAAGCTTTGCTCGTCGGATTACGAATTGCCCGAGACCTCAGAGTTGATCGGCTGACCGTCTATAGTGACTCAATGCTAGTGGTGCAGCAAGTCACAGGAGGATTCCAGGCCCGAGCAGAATCAATGACGGCATATTTAAAACAAGCGAAACGGTTGCTTGGACAATTCAAGTCCTACACTTTTAAGCAAATCCCCCGGTCTGAGAACGTGGAAGCCGATGTCCTTGCCCGACTAGCCTCCGGGATAGGCGGAGTAGAGCCGATGTCCGTTCCTATTGAAAGACTCTCTAGACCGAGTATCAGTAAGGAGGTCATGCCTAAGATGTTTGGATTCCCTGGAAGAGGCACGTCGGATATGTAACAGCTTGGCCCGGTATTCGATGATTGGGGAAAAGCTATACCGACGCGGTTACACGACGCCATGCCTAAGATGTTTGGATTCCCAGGAGGCCGAGTACTTAATGAAAGAGATTCATGAAGGCCTTTGTGGCAATCACTCCGGTGGACGCTCCTTGGCCCAGAAATGCCTGCGGCAGGGTTACTACTGGCCTACTATGCAGCAAGACTGCGGGAGCTTTGCACGAAAATGCTTCAAATGCCAGCAATTTGCTAGGATGCTAGGTTCACACGCCGAGCCTCTAAATCCGGTGACTTCGGCGTGGCCATTTGCAAAATGGGCCATTGACTTGATCGGACCACTCCCTTCAGCTCGTTCGCAATTCAGATATTGTATTGTCAATGTTGAGAGTTTTTTCCCTCGACATCACGTATTGTCCGGCTCGGGCAGTCCCGGGGAGACCAAGGAACGAACCGGCACGGTTTTGCCTCCCGCGGGAGCGCGTCCCCCAGGGGTTGAACCTGTGACCTCTTGGATAATAAGGTCTTAAGGTACCCCCAGGTACCCATCCGGCTGATCAGCGGGATGGGTACCTGGGGGTACCTTAAGACCTTCTTATCCAAGAGGTCACAGGTTCAACCCCTGGGGGACGCGCTCCCGCGGGAGGCAAAACCGTGCCGGTTCGTTCCTTGGTCTCCCCGGGGCTGCCCGAGCCGGACAATACGTGATGTCGAGAGAGAAAACTCTCAACATTAAACGCGCGTTTAATGTTGAGGCTTGGCCTCAGCCTTTCGGGGTGGTCGGACCATGCCCCGGGGCTCCCGAGCTGGGGCACACTTAACGAATTGTGAGTTTGTCCCCCTTAGTTTTCATCCAAGGGAGCGCGTCCCTCAGGGGTTGAACCTGTGACCTCCTGTATAAGAAGGTCTTAAGGTACCCCCAGGTACCCATCCCGCTGATCAGCGGGATGGGTACCTGGGGGTACCTTAAGACCTTCTTATACAGGAGGAGCGGGATGCGTACCTGGGGGTACCTTAAGACCTTCTTATACAGGAAGTCACAGGTTCAACCCCTGGGGGACGCGCTCCCTTGGATGAAAACTAAGGGGGACAAACTCACAATTCGTTAAGTGTGCCCCAGCTCAGATCCGTCCAGCTCAGGAGCCCCGGGGCATGGTCCGACCACCCCGGAAGGCTGAGGCCAAGCCTCAACAGTCGTCATCGACTATCTGACGAAATGGATCGAAGTTGAGCCTTGCACCAACATGACTGAAGCTAAGTGCACCAACTTCGTATGGAAAAACATCGTCTGTCGGTTCGGAATCCCGCACACTATCGTGACCGACAATGCTAAGCAGTTTGACTCCTCGGGTTTACGCCATCTGTGCGAGAAGCTAGGCATTAAGAAAGTCTACTCTTCCCCGAGCTATCCGCAGAGTAACGGCCAGGTGGAGGCCGTGAACAAGACAATTAAAGACAATCTCAAGAAGAAACTCGAGGGGCTTAAGGGCGCATGGATTGACGAACTACCCCAAGTGCTCTGGGCATACCGAACAACTGCGCGAGCTGCAACCGGTGAGACACCGTTCTCCCTGGTTTATGGGGCAGAAGCCATCATCCCAGCCGAGGTTGGATTACCGAGCTTGAGGTTCGAGCAATTCGAAGAAGTACTGAATGAAAAACTCATGATGACCGAGCTCGACCTACTTGAAGAAAAAAGGAACCGGGCATCCATTCGTAATGCAGCCCAAAATCAGGTTGTAGCTCGGTATTACAACAAACGGGTTCAGCCGAGAAGCTTTCAGGTTGGTGACTTAGTAATGAAGAAGGTCATGGTTCAACAACCCGGTCTCGGGTCCTTTGGTCTGAAGTGGGAAGGACCTTTTAAAGTCGAAGGTGTCGTGCGATCAGGCACTTACAGGCTGACCGATTTGGAGGGAAATCAGCTCGGGCATCCATGGAATGCCGAGCTGTTAAAAAGATTCTATTCCTGAAAAAAGAAGAGAAAAAAAGAGAGAAGACAAAACGAAAATCAGCGCCAGATTCCTTTTTTGATCTCTGGCCACAATTCTTTTGTAACTAGACCTGCTGAGCAGGGCTGGAAAAGTCAATGTAAATATTACATTAATGGAGCACAACTTCCCTAAACTCATTCCGCTTGAGCAATGTCTTTAAGGGAGGATTATGCCTAAGACGCCAGAACCCCAGCTCGGAAGACAGGATGTTGACTCCCCATCAAGGGAGTCATCCTCGTCAAACTGGACAGGGGGGCTAGTCAGTATATGTATCATGTCTGTCATGCAGACAACCCTTAAGTTGCTCGGCACATTAATGTGCTCGATTAGTCCTATACTTGTAAAGTTTCTTTAAAACCTCAACAAGTCTATGGGGGGCAACAGGGTAAGGGTAGCTATACGCCGTTTATATTCTGCCCGACCGATACCAGAAACCTAAACTTGCTTGGATAACTAAGCAG
The DNA here is from genome assembly GCA_025403435.1 of Artocarpus heterophyllus. NCBI lineage: Eukaryota > Viridiplantae > Streptophyta > Magnoliopsida > Rosales > Moraceae > Artocarpus > Artocarpus heterophyllus. Next base: position 24,568 of record JAJQZP010000359.1, read on the forward strand.
AAACGGTAACTACTCAGAACGACCGAGAACAGAAGTCCTCGGATTAACTAAGGACAGAGGTACTCAGATTAACCGAGAACAATTGTACCCTTTACCTCTGCTCGGTCAATTGTCTCCCAGCCTGGGAACCCCCCGAGAAGTATCTAACTTTAAACATTACGTGGGATGAAAAATAAAACTACACGTAAGAAAAAGTGGATGCAAAACGGGAAGATATAAAAAAGTTTTAACTTTATTTATTAAGGAGGTACAAGAAAATCGGGTACCTCCCAAGCCCAATTACAAAAAGCGAGAAAAGCAGAGGATCAATCGGCCCGAGTCTCATCACCAGCCTGAGTCTCATCCCCGGCTGTGTTGTCGTCTTGGCTTCCCTCGGTAGCTTGCACATCCCCGTTGTCATCACCGTCCACAACGACGACCTCCTCCTCAACATCCCGTTGTTGCTCGGCCTCGATCTGGTCCGGCTCGACAATGACCGACCAGTCGAATGCAGCCGCCTCGGGATGCTTTTCAATCAGATGGTCACGGAGGTCCACCATTCCATCGAAGTAGAGATCGGTATATTCGGGGGATGTCTTAAACTCCTCGACCGCAGCGGCCAGTTGATCGGGGAGCCCGGCTACGAATCGGTGGTGCTCGGCCTGTAGAGTTGCTAGCCGACCCTCTAGCCGAGCGGCTTTCTCTTCCTGTCGAGCGGCCTTATCCTCAGCCTCCTTAAGCCACCTCAACATGTCCTCGGCCTCGGACTTTGTTTTCTGGGCCTCCTCCTTGGCCCAATCTAGTTCACCCTTCTTCTCGTCGAGCTCTCTGTCGGAGTCCAACTTCAGCAGGAGGGTCTTCTTGTGCCTTTCTTGCTCCTTGTGGATCTCCCTCACCCCGACGGAGTGTGCCATGTGCACAACGACGCCCAGCTGCGAAAATTACAAGGGGTTTAACTATTGGTCAGCTCAGACACTTACCGAGGCTGCCGTTTGGAGCGCCATGTTGCACAGTCTCGGAAGTCCTCACCCCGAATGTCCATAAAGAAGTCATTCGGGGGAGCCACATCTCCGAGGCGTTCGAGGAGCATGCCGCGGTAGTTCGGGCGCCTTCTTTGTTGGTCCTCGGAAGAACCTCTGGACGCCTCGTCTACTCGGTCGACCTCTGACGAGGTCCTTATTGGCGGTGGTGGTGGGGCTTGGACTGATGTGGAGGTTTGCCCGGTGCGTGTCGGGGGCTCGGGTGCTGGCGTCCGCTTACGCTTTTTGCTGGCCTCAATGGCCTTGCCCTTGCCCTTCCTCTGTGTTGTCATCTGGGCAAGCCTGTCAGCGCGGGAGCTCGGTGCGGTCATTTCTGCACAAAGAAAATCTTAGTTAAACGAAGGGCGAAACAAAAGAGGAAAGGGCGACTATAAATGAAGTTTCGGGCTGACCTCCGATCCGGAGTTGGCCCGACGGGTACAGGAGCCTAATCACGCCCTCGAGGTTCTCGTCGGCTACAGGTGGCCCCGCATCGAGGGAGCCACTGGACGAGTCCTCGGTACTGGATGATGAAGGCTCCCACGTCGGCCACCCGGACCGGGAAGTGCTTGGCCCTAGAAGATCCGCATCACCCGGACGGGCAACAGTAACCTGCCTGGTTTCCCGGGCAGGACGCCTAGCTTGGGGAAAACTGTTGGATTCCCCGAAGCAACCGTATCTGGACAGAGTGTCCTTTCTCAAAAGAAAGGACTGTTGTCTGGACGACTCGGGCTTCTCGAACAGTTCGTCCACGGCCTCTATTACGTGGCCCGGTGCCCAAGGGCGCTTGGTCCAGACGTGCCCCAGCTCAAATGACCCCGGCACTTGTTCATCCTCGGGGATAGCTTCACCGGCTCGGGCTAAAAAGTTTCCCCCGACGTAAAACCATTCGTACTTCCACAGCTTGTCTGAGTCGGGGTTGCCTAGAATAAAGTCCTTTCTGAAGCCGGTAAAGTAGTACCAGCCGGACTGCCGAGGAAGCTTCTTCATCTTGAATACTTGCTTGAAGGCCTTCAACGGCATCTCAGTACTCCGGTGGTACTTCCACAAAATATACATCCCGATCAGCGACCTATAGCTGTTCGGGTTCAATTGTGCTGGGCACACATTAAAGTCATTAAGCGCCCGGTGAAGGAAACGGTGTAGTGGTAAACGTAGCCCGGCCTTGAAGAACTCGACGTAAAGTGTGATAAATCCCTCCGGTGCCTCTAAAGGTGAATCTCCCTCTCCAGGGATGTAACGCCCCTATATGGGGGTTAACAGTTTTTAATGAGATAAAATAAAAATAAATAATAAAAGTAAAACCTTAAAAATAAAATTTGCCCGGGACTTAAATGAAAACTCTCAACTCAAAAATAAAAATATAAACGACAAATAAACCACAGTTTTAATGTAGCACCTTAAATTTAATAATATAAACTGTTGTCATCATCATTTTAACCCTCAACACATTGTAATACATTCACAGAAAGTAACAATTGATGCTTACATTATCATGAAGAACATTCTCAACAATTGAAGCAGTCCCAATGTAATATAGCTACATCACTTCCTCAACTATATTTCTCGTAGCCACCTCACACTTAGTGAGTCCTGAAAAGATATAAACATAAGGGAATGAGCAACACTATGCTCAGTAGAGAAAGCCATTACTCACCTCTATCATTACCACATTAAAATCTGCATGGTCAGTAAGTCACATCATATTCCAGATTATGAGGTTTATTATGATCACATCTTATGGATACCGTAGTTAATCATTACCAAGTGTCATAATTACACATTTATACAAATATTAACAATCATCATTGTTCCTAGGTATCCATGTTAAATTGAGTATCACTCAACTCATCGAAACCCAAATGGGCGCACTTGATCACCCTATAAACATTCCAAGGGTGTTCCGGTGAGGGGACATCAAGCCCCGAGTCCTCACCAAGTCGATTCCTGTACAGTGTGTTCTGGGACTTTCAACCCAAGGAAGCGTCATCGCCTTCCCCCTATTTTACCTTTTAGGGTATTCATGCCCAAGGACGTAACCGTCGCCCTCTTCATGTCTCACAATTTCTCTATATTGAATCATTATCAATAGAGTTAGTTTTCCTAACCATGCTTCTCAATTTATAACATGTGTCAATTCATTATGTTCCTCGCCGTACAATACAAGACGAGTCCATGTCATAGTTTCATATGTGATAATCATATAATATCAGTTCAACATAGATATATATATATTGCAGCAAAACAATCAATTTTAATTCTATAAAAACCTCACAAAAGATGAGTAATAGAATCCCTACCTTTTAAGCTTATCAACAGTCTCTTAATCCTGGAATCAATTAACGTTAGCTCCATACTCCCTTGATCCTAAGGCGTGCATAAGGACAATTAAAACTAAAGCACAACATACAACTACATTCATAAAATTTATTTTAATTTAATCTTAGAATTTCAAGAAATAACCACTGCCCATAGAGGTATTATAAAGTTTAACAATATAAATTTTCTGTCTAGGGCATATACACTTAGACTTCATACATATGCTCCAAAATAGCAACAAACATATACTTAGGTTTAAGAACGCAAATTTGAATAATCCTTTAGTATAAAAGAAAATTTATAAATGAAAAACTAAATTTGTTCATAAGATTCTAACCTCGGATTATGGTTAGTTGGAAGCTTGAAATGGCTTCAAAACAGGTTCCTTTACTTCGGTATGACTGAAATTCTTGCTCAAATGGAGGTGATGGTGGCTGATTTTTATGGCTGCCTTGAAGAAGTTCTCTAAGTATTTTGCTTCAGCAAAGAAATGAGAAGAAGAGTGTGGGAACCGTGGAAGAGAAAGGAAGAAAAGATGAAGTCTTTGAAGAGAAGTGATGGAAACAATTATAGAGGAGACATGTTGAAGCATGTCACGGAGGAAATAAAGAAAATGAGGGTCAAGAGTAGTTGGAAAAGATATCCTTATGTCTCATCTAAAGACTTTAACACACATAATGCCAATATGACATTTTTGAGATTTATTAGAAGTTCTAAGGCTTTTTAGTAATCATACTAAATAAATATAGGAGAATTTTAGAAAATTTAAAAATAGATAAAAATAAATATTATAAAATAAATTTAAATGAAGCAATTTTTTTTTATACATTAAAAATTAATTTAATTACCTCAATACCCGTTAGGAGAATAACGGGTGTCACAGCTCTACCCCCCTTAAAGAAATTTCGTCCTCGAAATTTCAATTCTAGCAATACTAGTAAAAATTTTAATTCCATTATGATTCCAATTCCGAGTCTAAACCGTTAATGTTGTTTGTCCTCCAAATTTAAGTTATCGTATTTCCACTTATTTACTTGCATAATAAATCTTACTCCTAAATCCCTCAATAAGAGTATTTCTGACAAGTTTCAACTTATAACACCGTATAATAGTCTAAGAATCTGATCAGGCATACATATTGACCATATCATGATTCCGGTCCTTCATTGTCCATGGACTGTGATTTACAATCACATTTAAGGAGATTGCCAGAGAAATTTTATATACTTCATCTTTAGGTTCCTTTTCCTTTTTGAGTAAGGAAAAGTCAAATATATTTGATTTCATACCTCAACTAATAAACTAAAACATAATCATAAAACATATATCACAAACACTTTTATTCAAAACTATACATTAAACTTATTCATAGAGATATTAAACGGAATCTCAGAGTTGCAAACATACCCGACATATTTTTCATTAAACAGCTATCCTCATGACACAAACATTCAATCCAAATAATATACTCATATTTCATATGGAATATCCCCATAACTGACTCTGGTACTTCCACATAATATTAACAGAATATTACACATTACAAACATGATACGGATACGTTTCGAGAGTACAAGGCACTCCGTATACCAGCTATCCATATCATGCATGCTTAGAGGATACAAAAACATCGATAAACAAAAGATCGGACCTTAAGAAGGATGCGTTTCGAGAGCATCAAGTACTCCGTATCCAGCCATCCCGGCATTAGGCTCAATGAATCTAAAAGATTGAACAACAACGTACCACAAGAAACACAGAATACAAGGCAAACGGTTATTCGTAACACACGAAATACGGACACACATGCCTACATGCCAAAGATAAAACAAAAAGATTACAGATGGAGATTCAAATCAATTGGCCGCTCCCGGCTTTCCCTTTCCCATTCAAGCTTGGATGTTGCAGTGTCGGATTCTGGATGTATGATTTGCATTTTATCTATCAATTCCTCAGCTGTTGAAGCAGTGACAAAGATTTGTCTCTCCGATTCTGTAGTGATGTTTTCTTCCACAGCGTAATCTAGAAATTTCAAAAGACCGTCATAAAAACCCTTTACGTTCAGCAGTCCCAAAGGTTTGGAATAAAAGCCCAACAATTGCCCACAAGCAACTATAAATATTTCCTCAAGAGTACCTAGACCACCAGGTAATGCTATAAAAGCATCAGAATTATAGATTATGTCTTTAAAATTTTTAGGGATACTCCTGACTCCTTCTCCCTTACCTATGGCTTCCTTACAAAGGTTTCCTTCAACTGGAATATGAGGCCAAATTCTTACATCAGTAGCGTCGCTAGACCTAGCTGCTAGTGCCATATTTACCATCATTTTTATACTACCACCCCCATAGATTATGTTAATCTTCTTGCGTGCTAGGACTTGCCCTAAGTGATTTGCAGCTTCTAAATAAGCTTTATCTTTTCCAAAGCTGGAACCACAAAAGACACAGACATTCTTTATTTTCTTCGTGGACTGGGAGGTAGACATATTTGGTTTATAGAAGTGGTTGCTTAATGTCTGCTCCACTTAGACTTCGGGTTCTACATGAGATTTTAAAGATGAGAAATATACAAAAAGGGCTAAAGAGATAGACGAGTAGGTAATGAAAAGGTAATCCAAAGATTTAAACAAAATCTTGTGCAGATAAGAAAGTAAGATAAGGTGATTGATAGTTTACAGAAAATCTGATTCACTTTTTGAAAAAGATTAGACTCTAATTGTATAACTTTTGACAATTGAGAACAATTCGACAGAAGACCCTCATGATACAACTGTAGACTTTTTGACAAATATACACCAAGTCTAGAAATTTAATATAAACGACAAATACTGTAGAACTTTTGAAATTTGAGACACAAATCTTGAAATATCTGGATAAGCTTTTCAAAATTCAAACATATTACTGTACCGTATGTAACGTGTCTGATAAGATAATATATTTTATTATATATATATATTTAAGAAAATCATAAATTAAATAAGATATTAACACTTACTGTATCAATCTAATAATCACAATTATTTCAAACACAAAAGCAAATATTCTGAGTAAAAGAAAAACACAAACTGTTGAACATCAGCTAAAACTGCTTCAAATAAGTAAAGACTAAATAACCTTTATAGGGCGATGACTTATTCCCCATCCAGTTTTCTTATGGCTTGACAAACAGGATCTAGAAATACCATATTCCTGAGGCGTTGTCTTTCTGTATAAAATTTAGGCCAGAGTTTAAAAATAGCTCCTTGAACATATCCACTAGGGTGACCGTGGAGAGGAGGATGGATGCTATCCAAGTTCTCCTTTGAAAGTCCATCCCTACAAAACCTTATTTTATCCTCTCTATTCGTAGACATATAACCAGGTGAAGTACATTTACCGTTACAATTTTGTCTTCCACATTTGTTACAAGTGACCACGATGGCACGAGCTCTTCTTTTCATTGCACTACGACTGGTACCCGTTCCTGGTAAACCGACATCTTGACTAAAGTCACTCGGACGGATTTTCCCCTCTATCAACATTCTCACATCACAAGGGATACCAAAACGCATAAGAATCCACAACCGAGTAATTCTAGCCTTGTATTTCTTTCTAAGAATCTTTTGGGAGAGTGATGGGAAATACTTTCTCAGGTGTTGGTACTTTGGGTCCATGATGAGATGAAAGAAGAGTAAATAGAAAGGAAAAATTAAGATAGTAAATTGCAGAATCCTAGAATTCCTTCTTCTTTTAGAGGAAAAGAAGAATTTTTAATGAAAAAGAAGAGGATTTGCGATTTAGAGAAAAAATAACAAATTAAGAGAGAAAAAGTGAACTCGGAGAAATAAGCTCTTATGCACAGTAAACGTATATGTAAACAATAATTAAACCACTGTATATGACACGTATAGAGACCACGTGGGAGAGACAGTGTGAATCAAACTGATTTAAGATTTGAACTAGGCCCAAATGTTCTTAGTTGAAAATGGTCAGGTTGTTTCGGGCCTTAACACATTTAGAACGAGTTAAATAACAAACATAAAATTGAAAACCAATTTGTATAAATCTTAAACCCAATTTAAAGCCCACTATAGATAAAGTTAATTATGAACAACAAATCTAATTTAACGACAACAAGGATCTTCCTGAATGATCCAGCAACTCAAATAATTTTGTTTTAATCAAAACCTTATTGAACAATGCATACACCCATATGTTATTCTTAATACTCAACATCTATCAATGGATTCATCATCATTACTACCAAGGGTTTAGAATGCCACTAACCTTGAAATCAATACGATTTACGTCTTTCAACGTAGACCATATCAACGAACAAAGACACTAGATGTTACTACTTAGGAATATCTACAATCTCCACAATTCTACTTATACAATATCTAATTTTTTCATATAACAAAACCGTAGGTAACCAAAAGATTCACATCTAAACATCTAAAACTTAAACATTTTATCGTAATTATCCAAAATTATTATAAGTGCCTTAAGTATTATGATTTACTTAAGGAAACTCCTATTGATCATTTTTCTATTGCATCTATATATAAAGATTCACTGATACACTTAAATACAATGTACGTAACGAAATATTCCAATTTTGAGATTCATGCATTCTAGACTTTACACAGTCTCAACAGACCAAAAGTCTAACATTTATCTCTCTCAAGATTCAATACCATGATTCCCAACTTATATCATATTCCTCAAATATATAGAACTTTTAAGAAAAGACATTGACACTTATGTGCTCCATCGAATCCACACATAATCATTACTTAGGTTTGAAGCAATTACGAAAAATTTGGCATATCTATGTCAAACTTTAAAATCAATAAATCAAGCCTTATATATATATATTTTTTATTGTTTTTCACGAGACAAAAGGCTCTTAAATCCTCGTATCTATACGAATTTCTCATCGTTTATACGAATTAAATATGCTTATAGATCCTAATATTATACGAATCTCTCATAAGCATTCTACTTATAAACTCATTTCATATAATTATCATTCCCTTATAACTATTAATACTTTCCTTCTATATAATTATTGTACTCATATAACTATTGATATTTTCATTCTATGGCCTTTCCATGTTACATCCTTCTAGACTGTATAAATCAATGTGAAGGTTCATTTTGATGATGACAATGAAAATTCAGCTTCAAAACCATCTCAAAAATATATTTTTTTAAAGTGGTGCTACACTCCCTAGGTTAACCGAACCTAGGCTCTGATACCAAAAATTCTGTAACGCCCCTATATGGGGGTTAACAGTTTTTAATGAGATAAAATAAAAATAAATAATAAAAGTAAAACCTTAAAAATAAAATTTGCCCGGGACTTAAATGAAAACTCTCAACTCAAAAATAAAAATATAAACGACAAATAAACCACAGTTTTAATGTAGCACCTTAAATTTAATAATATAAACTGTTGTCATCATCATTTTAACCCTCAACACATTGTAATACATTCACAGAAAGTAACAATTGATGCTTACATTATCATGAAGAACATTCTCAACAATTGAAGCAGTCCCAATGTAATATAGCTACATCACTTCCTCAACTATATTTCTCGTAGCCACCTCACACTTAGTGAGTCCTGAAAAGATATAAACATAAGGGAATGAGCAACACTATGCTCAGTAGAGAAAGCCATTACTCACCTCTATCATTACCACATTAAAATCTGCATGGTCAGTAAGTCACATCATATTCCAGATTATGAGGTTTATTATGATCACATCTTATGGATACCGTAGTTAATCATTACCAAGTGTCATAATTACACATTTATACAAATATTAACAATCATCATTGTTCCTAGGTATCCATGTTAAATTGAGTATCACTCAACTCATCGAAACCCAAATGGGCGCACTTGATCACCCTATAAACATTCCAAGGGTGTTCCGGTGAGGGGACATCAAGCCCCGAGTCCTCACCAAGTCGATTCCTGTACAGTGTGTTCTGGGACTTTCAACCCAAGGAAGCGTCATCGCCTTCCCCCTATTTTACCTTTTAGGGTATTCATGCCCAAGGACGTAACCGTCGCCCTCTTCATGTCTCACAATTTCTCTATATTGAATCATTATCAATAGAGTTAGTTTTCCTAACCATGCTTCTCAATTTATAACATGTGTCAATTCATTATGTTCCTCGCCGTACAATACAAGACGAGTCCATGTCATAGTTTCATATGTGATAATCATATAATATCAGTTCAACATAGATATATATATATTGCAGCAAAACAATCAATTTTAATTCTATAAAAACCTCACAAAAGATGAGTAATAGAATCCCTACCTTTTAAGCTTATCAACAGTCTCTTAATCCTGGAATCAATTAACGTTAGCTCCATACTCCCTTGATCCTAAGGCGTGCATAAGGACAATTAAAACTAAAGCACAACATACAACTACATTCATAAAATTTATTTTAATTTAATCTTAGAATTTCAAGAAATAACCACTGCCCATAGAGGTATTATAAAGTTTAACAATATAAATTTTCTGTCTAGGGCATATACACTTAGACTTCATACATATGCTCCAAAATAGCAACAAACATATACTTAGGTTTAAGAACGCAAATTTGAATAATCCTTTAGTATAAAAGAAAATTTATAAATGAAAAACTAAATTTGTTCATAAGATTCTAACCTCGGATTATGGTTAGTTGGAAGCTTGAAATGGCTTCAAAACAGGTTCCTTTACTTCGGTATGACTGAAATTCTTGCTCAAATGGAGGTGATGGTGGCTGATTTTTATGGCTGCCTTGAAGAAGTTCTCTAAGTATTTTGCTTCAGCAAAGAAATGAGAAGAAGAGTGTGGGAACCGTGGAAGAGAAAGGAAGAAAAGATGAAGTCTTTGAAGAGAAGTGATGGAAACAATTATAGAGGAGACATGTTGAAGCATGTCACGGAGGAAATAAAGAAAATGAGGGTCAAGAGTAGTTGGAAAAGATATCCTTATGTCTCATCTAAAGACTTTAACACACATAATGCCAATATGACATTTTTGAGATTTATTAGAAGTTCTAAGGCTTTTTAGTAATCATACTAAATAAATATAGGAGAATTTTAGAAAATTTAAAAATAGATAAAAATAAATATTATAAAATAAATTTAAATGAAGCAATTTTTTTTTATACATTAAAAATTAATTTAATTACCTCAATACCCGTTAGGAGAATAACGGGTGTCACAAGGGACGACAAGATTCACATCGGCCGGGATGCCATACTCGTCGCGTAGGGCCTCTAACCACGACTCCGTGATCGCACTTGTATAACCCGCCGTCGAGGTTTGCCCAGGTCGGCTTATCCGATATGCTGTAACGCCTTGCACGCGGGTGGCCCGGACCTCTTGCTCCATTTCTGGCTGCTATGCCCCCGTATCTTCGACTGCATGCTCCTCATCGGAGGCATCAACCGTAATCACACCTGCAACTTGGACGGGGGCCTTGGCATTCCGACCAGAGGCGCTCGGAGCATCCTCATGGGTTTGAAACTCGGTCCTCTCCCTTGGAAAAACTTGGGAATGGCCCGCTGTTGCCGCCCCGGTATAAGGGTCTTGTTCCCTGGACGGCCTGATAAGCTTATGCCCAACCAGCAAATTTAAAAATTCTTGCTCGGGCACGGTCTGGGAATCGACCCTTAGGATCTGCTCCAGGCGCCTGGCCCCTTCCCGTCTTTGGGACGCCACCTCGGCATCAGATTGAGTCAAAAAAGAGCTACTGCTCTCCCCGCTACTTTTCGACCATAAAACCTCCACGTTTTGTGAGTCGAACAAATCACTCATTTTCACTCAAAAAATTACCTGCTCGGGTTCTTGGTAGCTCGGTTGATATAATCCTCGGCTATTACTTGAGCTCGGCAGCCAAAACTTCTCGTTCGTAAAATTTTTGAAAATGAAGTGCAAATTACGGAGGGGAGGGACCCTATTTATAGCCATTTTAAGAGGGAAATTTGAGCGCGAAAACCCAAAAGGCGCAATTAATACGCCTGACAGCCGCACAGACGGCTACAACGCGACACGCGTCCCCCGTCTGATCCGGGCGTCTTTTCGCCTCACCCTGCTCCTAAGTGTCGCTTGGTCTTCTTCCTTTGAGCCGACCTCACCCACTCGGCATAGTCCACCCGGCCGAACACCGACCAGGTGAACTGGGGGGCTAATGTTGAGGGTAAGCTCGGCGCCGCCACCGAGGACACTAACTTGGTGGTCGGCAACTCAGTTCGGCAGACATAGGCTACCGCCCAACCCGACGACTTATGCTTCTTCCCGAGGTGCCTTCCATTTATCTGAGGGCACACCCCCAAGAAGGCTGCCACCTCGGGGATGTACAGTAGCTCGGGCCGGGCCATGCTATTCATCATAATACGTCACTACCCATCCTTGTAGGCCAACACCAGGCAGATGTGCTGCCGTCCGATAGAGTCCAATCCATTGGACAATGGACGCGACACTTGTCACTTATTGCTTGATACACTTTGATGTGACACCTGGGTAATGGGTAAAACCCATCTTGCACCCGATCCAGCTGGTGGCCTATAAATAGGATGCATTTATGACGTTTTAGAGAGAGAGACCTCTTCACACTTAATTAGCTGCCGACCTCTGCCGAGCTATACTTGCCTTGAGCATCGGAGAGCCCTTGTCTATTGACTAACCCCATTTCTCCGAATCATCCCTCTCGCAAGTACTCATTCCCGACCAGGGGCAAGCTTAAGAGAAGGTCAGAAGGTGTATAGTCACACGTGGGTGTTGATCCGACACCGGACAGCGGTAAGCATCAACAATCATACTAGATTTTAAAACATACCAAACTAAGTGTACATTGTTGCTAACCAATTTCCTTACCTATTAAAAATTTGAAAAAAAAAAGTTAACCCTAAAAACATCCATGGAAATGTACATGATTTTTTTTTTTTTAATCTTTCAGCCAACAAGACTAATGTTTTTCCCGATCAGAGAAACTCTAAATACATAAATTTGAGATTCCTTTTCTTACATTTTTTGGACACCGAACAGAAAAGAGCATATATAACCAGATCCATAAGTAAGCAAGATCTCCAAAATCACATCTCATCAATCAACGAAACCTTATTCATTTCCACTCACCCAAACAAATAAAAATGCAACATTTCCCAACAAAAATCAACAAAATCAAAGTAGAAACACAAATCAAAAGCTCAATCAAGATAACGGATCCAAATTAAAAGCCAAAAATGAGAACTTTACAGTGATAGGCAAGCCGATGCTGAGCATGCGCTGTCCTTTGACAAGCCCTTCAGTACCGTCCATAGCAATGGTTCAGACTGTGCCCTCTCCTAAGTGCTGAGCCACCTCGAGCATCAAACGAATCGAGAAGTCCTGCACCTTGAGAGCCATCGAGATCGGTGGCAAACCCTTGTCAAACCTCACATCGACGACGGCTCTAATAACCTGGTAAACATCACTAATCGAGCCGACGCCGGTAAACTCATCGGTGATCTTGCTGCCCATCGAAGCATCCTCAGGCGAAGCCGGTGATTAGACTGATGTGGCGTAGTGAGCAATGCGATTGAGGATGTAACCAATGGATCAGCGAGCCAGAGATTGGGAAATCTAAGGGGAAGGGTTTCTGATGGGGGATTTGGACGTCAATCGGAGAAGGGAGGCCAAGAGCCTCCGCGAAGCCATTGTGATAGGGCTTCAAAATGAGAGAGAAAGTGAAAGTGAGAGAGAGAGAGAGAGTAGTGTTTGTGGAGAAAGTGCAAGGGCTTATGTACTGCTGCAATGCCCAATTTCGAATATTAGGTTTTTTTATTTTTATTTTTACTTTTTATGAGTGTTTGGAAATTTGCATGGATGAGTAAAACAATGTTGTTTAAATGCGTATGAATTAAAAACTAAAAATATTTCAAATATTTTTATTTTTAAATTTAAATATGTTATAATATGTGGGTCATATTATGTCGTATCAACATATTTATGGCCTATTTAATTAAACATGTTAAGGCATGTTAGCACGAATATAGCCCGTTTATTTTTGTGTTAATTGTGCCAACCTATTTATGGCTCAATTAATAAACTTGCAGTCCAAACTTATTTATCTTATGTCGTTTTTGTATCGTATCATCGTGCTTTGTCTAAAATTACCGGCCCTAGTCCCAGGTTCTTGTTCACGTGGGCCTTCTCTAACGTCCGAACAACAACATCTTTGTAGTACATTGCACCTATCTTTCTCTCCTCCCATTCTAATTACGAATCATCCATTCCTATTTGTGCTCTCTTCTGCCAAGCTCTCATCGGCTTTCTTTTAGCCCAAAAAAAAAAAAAAGCCTCTTGTCACCTTTCCAATTCCCATCCAACCAATCCAAAGGAAATAATATAATAATAAGAATAAGAATTAAAAAGAAAAAATCCCTCAAAGAAAAAAGAAATTAGAAAAATAACCAAACATAACATAAAATGTTAACTTGTGTGATAGTTAAATAAAATTATTACATGCTAAAATATAAAACTAAATTTTATATGCATTGATATCTTTCAATATGTTTATCGCACGTCCTTATAATCAAAAGATTTAGAGATATTTATCTTTTTATACCTTCTATTTTAAGTTAATTCAAAACTTATATCTTCAGTCAGTCAATTGTTGATTTTGCCTTTTAAAATGACCAAATTATCCTTAAGTAAAATAGAGAAAAATTAAAACTTTTAAAAAGTAAAAAGAAAACAAAAATAAAAACATATAAAACACTTTTTAGGGTATTTTATGCATTTTTGAGGTCGAAAACCTTAGTATAAAGTTTTTTCTAATATGTAAAGCTCTCTTATTTTTCAATTTGATGTATTTTAGGCAATTTTTTAGACTAATTTTGAATATTGATTATGAAAAGTTATAAATTTGTGTATTAATCTAATTTAAATGTATAAATTTAATGAGATCTAAAACTAAAAACATAGTGTTTGAATAAACTTAAAGTACAAAGTATAAAAAGGTAAATAAGCTTAAGATTTATAAGTAATCACTCGAAAAATGAATTTGTAACGTATAAGATGATTCTCCAACAAAAAAAAATAAAAATAAATATAATAAACAAATAAACATTATTATATAGTGAGGGAATAAAAGTTGGTGAATTTGTGGGTAGAAATATGGAAATAGAAGTGAGAAAATCTAAAAAATAATGTTGGCTTTGTGGCGTATAGGAATACTTTCCGTAAGGTTTGGGAAAATTGCTTAGAAGCGTATAGAGATACTTCAAAACATTAACATCTCTCGTTGCATTCCACAACAAACAAGAGATGGAGACTATGGTGTAAACATACAAAGAGCTTATGAATCTGAATATCTAAATTCTTAAAATAAAGACTAAATATGCCAACAAATTAGAGCTTGAAGGCTTAAGGTCTCTTGAAGGTTACTTTGAACTTCTTGAGTCTAAAAGCTATTTTCTAGAGATGGTTCGATGATCTATTAAAAGTGATTTGGCTCTCTAGACGTGTTTTCAGTCAAAGCTACAAAATGTCATTTTTGAAAAAAAAAACTTTTAAAACATATTTTGAAATTTGTGTCAGAATGTTAATAATACATTATAAATTTAAATATAATATTTTTTTAACTTATTAAAAAATTTTAAAACCATCTTAATTTATTTATGTTCTTTTAAGAATATAGTTCTAAGAGTTAATTAACTTTTACCTTTTATTTCTCTACCAATTAAAAGTACACCCTTTTTAAGTGTCCAGACTCTTAACAGGAACTAAATGCCAAATATTATAAGGTCTGGTAGCAAAAATCCCTAAAAGAAAAGGAAAATAGTCACGAAAAGGTACATATCATACGAGGGTCACAACGTCAACAAGGATAAAAAATAAGGCATAATTCACAAGCGGGGCCCACTCTTGTTTGTGTTTTAATGTTTCCGTACATTACAATAGCCTTTTTCTCATCCCTTCCACACACTGTTGGTTACAAATTTTAAAAAATAAAAAGTGTGATTCCAACTTTGACTGGCTAAATTGTGTAATTTGACTAGTATAATTCACAGATTTGAGTACTAGTTTTAGCTGATTTTTTTTATCACCTCATAAAAAAAAGTCCTTCCTACACTGCATACAAGCACAAATACCTCGCGGCTTTAAAACAGATTATTTATCTTTTTATACTTTTTATTTTAAATTTATTTTAAATTTATATTTTTAATTTTTTATCTTATTAAATATATATATTTAAATTATATTTAATATACAAATCTATTTTTTTTATGATCAACTATTAAGTTTGACCTATAAATTTCCTAACATACCCTCAAATAAAACTAAAAAAACTTAAAAAATTTTAAACGTCTGGTTTTGACCTAAAAAATATTCTTAATATGGGTTTTATGTGCATTTTTTATTTTTTTCTCTCCTAATTTTAAAATATTTAGTTTTTTATTTTTAAAAGATAATTTAGTCATTTCAAATATCAAAATCAATTATTGACCGATATAAGGTATTAATTAGCTTATTAAATTTAATATGAAGAAATATATTTAAAGTTAAAAAATCAAAGGTATATTTTTTCAAATAAGGTTAAAACACAGGGTATGAAAAGCTGATTATCCCTTTTAAAATGGTTGAAAAATAACCTCTACACCGCATTTGATCAATAAAATTTTAAAAACACTAAAATACCTTAAATAATCATTGTATTTATTATTTTGAACTTTCATGACCTAAGAAATTATTAATTTTGAAAACTTTAAAAGTAAAACTTAACACAAAAACATCATTTTATACATTTTAACCTGAGTCAGCTTCGCATATCTGTAAATTTGATTGATCAAGCATATTTTAGGTATTTCTCCATTAAGAGGTGTAAATGTAGTATTTAGACTAAATGTCGAGATTAGTTTGTGTAATTGCACATAAAGTTGACACCTGGTATGAGGTTTTTTTTCTTTTTTTTTTGTTTTTTATTATTTATGTATTTTTTTTACTTTTTGCTTCAATATTTCTTTATCTTCTTTTTTTTATTTGAATACTTAATCCCATTTTTCTCATTTTTGTGCCTTTTTTTGCTTTTCACTTAAATTTTTCGAGTAACTTTTTTTTTCTTTTAAATATTATATGCTCAACGTTTTTGTCCCCCTTAAACCAAACCTTCAAAAGAATAATGAAATTAAATTAAATTTTGCAATATATTTTTTTATTTTTTATCTTAAAAATGTGAAAGAATGTACAGACGCGTGGTTGAGAACAAAAGGTCCAAAAATATCGAGAGTGGTGTGCATCTGTAGTCTGTACTTTGGAATGTGAGGTTGCAAGCTGTATGTAGCTGTGCAGTACTTTTCTTGTCTCTCTCTCCTTGAATAGTTGTGGTAGGGGTGGCAAAACGGGTTGGCAGGTCGGGTTCGTGTCGGGTTGGAGTTAATTTTTACAAAATTAGGTCGACACTAACCCGACCCGTGACCCGAACGGGTTGAGAATTCTCAACCCTAACCCGACCCGTTTTGACATGGGTTGACACTAACCCGACCCGTGTCAACCCGTTTCTTATGCACAGTGTCAAAAAATAATAACCCGTGACCCGATTTTGACCCGTAACCCGATTATGACCTGCAACCCACCTCTAACCCGCCCACATTAATATATAAAATATTTTAAAAAAATAAAATTAAAAGAGTTTCATACCACTTCAACAAGAAGATGAGTGATAAGAGAGGTAAGGTTTGATATTTTAAGAGCTTATATTATATATGAAATAATATTAATTTTTTAAAAGCTAATTAATTAAATACGGGTCAGAAACGGGTCATTTTCATGTCAGACGGGTTGACCCGAACACGACCCGTTTTTTGACGGGTCAGTTTCGGGTCGACACTAAAATGACCCGTGGTCAAATTTTTCGACACTAACCCGCAAAAAATAGTGTCAGATTCGTGTCGTGTCGTCGTGTCGCAACTCGTATTACCGGCCCTAGTCGTGCGGTACTTGGATTTCCAATTACGCAATAAGAAATTTAACAAAAAAAAACAAAAACAAAAGAGCCCATTTGGACTTCACAGGCTACCTTTTTGGAATCTGATTTAAGTAAAGCGCACGTGTCTTGTACGTATATCAATCCGCGTTACCCTTACCATTATCGAGTACGATGCTCTAATTTTTTTTTTATTACCATCAATGGCCCTATATTTTAAAGCTTTTTTATTTTACACTTTTTTAAACTTTAAAAACCACCATTTTACATCTTAAATCTTTAAAGCTTTTCACTTTACCTTTTAAATTTTAAAAATCATTATTTTACCCACTTAAACTTTTAACACTCATTGAATTTCAATTTTCTATTTAAATAAGTAAAATTAAGCCACATGATTCATATTAAAAACTGATAAAATTTTATTTTTGCCTATTTCAAGTGACCAATGTGCGAATCCGCGTGAACTTTATTCTATCTATTTGAACAAAAAATCGAAAATTTATGAGGCAAAATAAGAAGTTTCAAAATAAATAAAGTAGTCATTACAAAACTTAGGGGACAAAATGTAAAAGACTTTAAAATTTAAAGACCATTAACGTTAATAACCTCTTTTTTAAAGGAATACAATTTAACACATTCAATTAGTACTCGAAGGAATATTGCATTTAGTATAATGTAAAATATATCATGTAATGCCGTTAGTCTTATCAATTGGAAAAGACTTCGAATTAGAGAGAAAGAGAGAAAAACGAGTAAGAGAGAGAAAGTGAGCTGAGGCCAGTGGGCCGACGCGTCATCAATCTGCTGGCCTCCAATCTTCGTCATGAGCTCGCGTTGGTGGCTGATCTTCTTCGTGCCAGTGTTCGTGCCACGAGGAGAGAGAGGTTTCGCTTGGATTAGAGAGGAGCTACTTTGATTCACTTAAAAAGGGGAGTTGGATTAGGGTGGCTTCTCACCATCGGTCAATGCTCGGGATCGATGAGGTGGTTGCTATGGCTGTTTGCGGCGGCTGTGGGAAGGTCTTTTCTCCCCCAAAATCAGGCTAGGTTGGTCAAAGGTTGAGGAAGGCTCAACAGCTTTGGGTTGTCATGGGTTTGTGGTGTGGTGGGAACAAAGTGGCTGTCGTCCACCTAACACCGGCGTTAAGGGGCCCAACCGTGGCTCGGTTGGGCTTATGCTGCCGGGAGAGGGTGGCTGTAGCTGGTTTCAGTAAGGTTGGTCATGGATGAGCTATTGTTTCTCTCCAGCGAGCAAGTGGTTGGAGGTGGTTGTTTGAGGTTTCTGGCCCGTTGGTGTTGAGAGACCTCGATTTTGTGGGTGGTCGGAGCGTTGGCTACATTTTGGAATTTTTTTCCAGTGTTGTTTTTATATTACATGTTTGTTGTAATAAAGGTAGTGGTTTTCCCATTAGCCCTCCGTGTTTCTATTGTGTTTGTTTTGTTGTTTGTGGTTTTGTTTTGTGGATAAGTAGGTGCACTTTTTGGTGGGGTGTTGGCTTGCGGCCTCGGTGTTGCTCAAAGTTGCAGGTTGCAATTGGCTTAGAGAATGGTTTTCTCATGCCTCTTTATTAGGTTCGTTAAGTTTACTTGTTTACATTTTTTTTAGTCTTCGGATCATTGGCTGTACTAGCTATTTTTTGGCTTCTTTTAATAAATTCTTTCACTCCGGTTAGCGGCCTTATCCATAAAAAAAAACATAAAATATATCACAATTTACTATTTAATTAATCTAAACTAAAGAATATACCATTGGGGCTAGCCCAGCGGTTCGGAGAGGTGGGTGAGGTTAAAAGCCTTGCAGGTCCGAATTTTGAGAGGAACAGTTTTAGAGAGTCAGACACATGGGTGCATTTTAAAAAATATTAAACTAAAGATCAAATATAAAACTAACCTTAAAAAGTTAGTACAATATGCAAGATAATAAGATAAATGATTGTTTTTACCCTTTTTTTTTTTGGCAAAATACAAGAAGGGAGGCACTATAAAGAGAAAAGATTCTGTATTTGCTATTTCGGTGGAGAGTGCACCATACCGATTATGTATTACTCAACCCATGTGAATTGTGATTGTGCACCTCTCTCTCTTCCCCCGTGTGTGTAATGAAAAATGGTAAGTTTGATAAAAACCACAACGCTTGCCGATCATATCACTTGCCAAGACCAATTCTTGAGATTTTGGCCCCAGTTGGTTACATTTTCCAAATATTTTTTGCTGTTTTCAAAAACACAAGAAACAAAAATGAAAATAAGAAGATGTTTGGTTCTATTTTTGAGCCAACACAAAACAAAAACATTTTTGAAAATTCTCAAAAATTGCTCATAAAATGAAAACAAAAAAGACGTCTTCTGTGTGTTGAAAATCCCACCAGCCACCCACCACAGCCTACTGCCCCAACCCCTTCCCTAACGTCATCGACTGCAGCACTGACATCTTCACGACGGAAGGGAAGCTCGCGCCGCTGGTGCTTGCAATGGAAGGAAAGCTCGTGCCGAAGGGAAGCTTGCATAGATCTCGTTGTCACCGGGCTTGCACGAATCGCCGTCCAAACCCCCACCCATCGCAGGCGTCAAATCTCCCACCACAACTCCTTCGCCGCGCGATTCCTCTAAGCCCAACTCGATCTCTATCACGAGATTCGCCCAAGTCCAACCTCATTTTTTGTTGTGTGAATCCCCTAAGCCTATCCTCATCCGGCATCTCATCATCGTTGTGCCATCGTCGTCGTAGGGAGGAAGCTCAAGGATGGCCTTCGATTTTTACATTGTTGTGTCGTCGTCGTCATAGGAGGGAAGCCATAGGGCGTGGGCTAGCTCTGTCGTCGTCGCGGCGTGAGCCATCGATCTCTGTGTTGCCAGCATCCTGGTTTCACCATAGCAGAGGAAGAGAAAGAAGAGTCTTCTTTGTTATGTTAACAATAATAAAAAATTATTAATATATTAATAATTAGTGTAATATGTAATATTAATGAGTGTTTTAAATAAATTTAATTATATTTACATAAATAATTTTTAATTAAAAATGTTTTATTTAAAAAAATACACTACCATATACAACTAAGCATAATTTTAAACACAATCTCAACACATTTTTCAAAATGTTTTTATTTTCAATTTTTTTCAAAAACAAAAACAAAAATAAAAAAACAATCAAATGGACCCTGCCTATGTAGATATAATACAAATAAAAGAAACCTGAAGAAGAAACAAGGAACACAAAAGAACATTGTCATAGACAAAGCCAATCGAACTCGGATAAAATCAACGATTGAGGGAGTCTAAAATTTTTTAAGTTATTTTTCTCTTTAATTTAATGTTAAGAATATTTAATTTCTTTAGTATTTTTGAATGATAACCAAAATTATACCATAAATTAGATATTGATAATGTAAATTTAGTGTTACGTCGTCATGAATTTGCAGAAGTGTACGAAAAGGGAGTGTTTGCGAGCTTTTCATAACTGAGGGAGATTAGTTGGTACATTTGGAGGTATGAGGGGCAAAGAAACACTAATGATATAGTATGGGGGCATTTATAGAATAAATCGTTATTTGTAGTTCAGTTTTATTGGGCACCTAATCGTCTGGTGGAAACGAGCGCCAAGTCCAACGACCAAGTGAAGGAGCTCCACTCCATCTCCAGAGTCCTCCACGGTATCTGACATCAATGGCGATGGCGATTATTCAACAACTCCACTGTGTTCGTCTTCCTTCTTCGTCTTCGTCTTCCTCTTGTTTTGTTGGACGCTTCCCAATTATTCCCTCTCTCAACCCTCGAAAGCACCCCACCAACACCACCACCTCTTC
Source organism: Artocarpus heterophyllus (assembly GCA_025403435.1). Classification (NCBI taxonomy): domain Eukaryota; kingdom Viridiplantae; phylum Streptophyta; class Magnoliopsida; order Rosales; family Moraceae; genus Artocarpus; species Artocarpus heterophyllus. The sequence continues at coordinate 45,649 of JAJQZP010000359.1, forward strand.
CTCTTCTCTCTGCAAAGCTTCCTGGCAAGAGGTGCGTTCCACACCTGTATCACTCTCTCTCTCTCCCCGTTCTACTTGTGACAAAGTTCTATCTCTTTCTTTTTTACGCTTTTCAATTTGCGTGAAGCTCGCCGGAGTATTGGTCTTCTCTGCGATTCCATTCACCGCCGTGAAAGCCCTAGCTAGTAGCCCTCTGGGAGAGTCGCTCCAGAGACGCTTGGAGGAGAGGAAGAAATTCGCCGTTGAGAACGCTTCCAAATTCAGGGCTTTGGCCGAAAACGCCAGAAAAGATAGGTACTAATTTTGCTTCGACCACTAATAGCCTTGTTGCGTTACATAATACATTTTGATTTTCGTTTTTCGATAACGTTAAGTTCGGCTTAATTGTATAGTTCTGCCTATTAGAATTTGTTTACAAGTAAAGCTTGGTGTTTTTTTTTTTGTTCTAGTGATACGAGTTTATGATCATCTGTTTCTGTTATTATGTCTTTGGAACAAATCATTCACACTGATTCACTTAGCTAGCACTTTTCAGAGCCCGTTTAGAATATTCCTTTTCTCGCACTCCTTCGCCTGGATGTTTATTTAGATATGTAAATTTTAGGATTTCAGATTGGTTTGAGACAGTGATTATCTGAGGTTTTCTTTTTTGTTTTTTCTTTTTTTTTTTTTTGGGTTGTGGTGGGGGGGGGTCGTGGGGGGGAGGTTTGTAATCAAGTTGCAAGCCACGCCCCACGTGGTGCTTTTGTCACCAATGCAAAAGTCAGTCTGGAAGTTGTTGGTAGGACTCGGGAAGAAAATACTTTGTATTCACAAGTTTTGTAAGAAATCCTAATCACAATGCAATCATTCTCAACTTTTAGATGAATTCGTTTGAAAGTTTCTGTTCTCTTGTGTTGTTAAGATTTCAAACAAGATGATACCCTTTACATCTATGCCTGGAATCTGAAGAGCAAATTGGTGGTAAGTTTGCATGCCGACCCTTTAGAAAATAAATATCATTCCTCTTGTAACAAAATTAATTCTTTGCTGAGATAGGCTGAGGTCCTTGTTTGAGGAAGATGTCACAAACCGCACATGTCAACACAACAATGATTGCCTTCGAACTTTCATAATCTTATTCATTTTTCATTTCTTTAATTTCAGTGTGTGGTATGGCGAAGAGCGTCCGCGCTGGCTTGGTCCAATTCGATATGAGTATCCAGCATATCTTACCGGAGAACTACCCGGGGATTACGGTTTTGACATTGCAGGTCTTGGGAAGGATCCTGTGGCTTTCCAAAAGTATTTTAAGTGTGTAAATTCTTTCTTTCACTTTGTGTATACATGTGTTTATGTGTCGTTTTATTTTTTCAATGGAACTTCACTGCCCAAGTTATGTTCTTATGTGAATGTTTTTGGTAATTTTTTTTTCTAGCAGTTTTCCTTTTGATCTAGCTCGAAATGTTGAACTCTTAATGTTTGGTAAGATGTTTTCTTGGGCACGATTTGCATATTTACAGGCTTCCTCTTTCCCACTTCTATAAAAGTTACTATGTGTTTGGTTAAACTTTTCTGTTAACTTCTTTCCAAGACTTTTCTCCGTCACCGATCTTATTAAGCTGGGAGGATGTTCTCAGTTAATTGTTTTATGTTTTTGTTTTTAACGTTTGTTATTGAGAATGTCTTATTCTCTTTATGATAGAATATTGTATGGTTTTTTATCAATATAATTTCTGTTGATATTAGCAAAGTTATGTCGCATATATGTTTGAATTGTGAATTGTTCATTGTTACTCTGCAGCTTTGAAATACTGCATGCTCGTTGGGCCATGTTGGCAGCTCTTGGTGTAGTGATTCCAGAAATATTAGACCTCTTAGGTGCCTTTCATTTTGCGGAACCTGTTTGGTGGCGGGTTGGCTATTCAAAACTCAAGGTTAGTGTTTCTTGTTTCTATTTCTATCTTCTAGGAATTTCCTTCAAAGTTGATATGTATCTTTTGAAAAACCATCCTTTAGTTTTTTTTTTTTCCCCGCCTGGATATTTTGTTACTTTAGCATCCACTAATTTGTACAGTACAATACCAGAGTTTTTTCTTTTTTTTTGGTAAATGACAATACCAGAGTATTTTATTGTGCCAAATACCAAACAGTTTGGTAAAGAAAACAGTTACTGGTGATCTGTTGTGGGCTATTTTTCTTTGATGTGTTTATACTGAAACTACTTGATTCTTATTTACTTCAATGGAGGGTGATTTGTTACTGTATGTCCCTATGCCCCGAAATTCTGGTATATTCCTGAACTAGGCCACCGACTTTTCTTTCTTTCTCCTTATTTTGCTTATTTAATTTGTCCAGGGAGATACATTGGACTACCTAGGCATCCCTGGACTCCACTTAGCTGGAAGCCAAGGTGTAATTGTGATAGCGATTTGCCAAGCCCTCTTGATGGTAACTGATTACTTTTGAAGCTCCCGTCTAGAAAGCAGCTGTATTTTCCTTGTTCATGCACTGAAATATTATACCGATACAAGCAAAGGGGTTTGGATTAACAAGTAGATGGTTTTGGATAAGACAAGTTTCACATTCTTTGAATTATTTTGTTGATATATTGTTTTTTTTTTTTTTGGCGGGGTTGGGGGGGGGTTGAATAGGTTGGGCCAGAATATGCAAGATATTGTGGGATTGAGGCATTGGAACCTCTAGGAATATATCTGCCAGGAGACGTGAATTATCCTGGAGGAGCACTGTTTGATCCGTTGAACCTCTCGAAGGACCCTGTAGCCTTTGAGGACCTGAAGGTGAAGGAGATCAAAAACGGGCGGCTCGCCATGGTTGCCTGGTTGGGCTTTTACAGCCAAGCAGCATTCACTGGTAAAGGTCCTGTTCAGAACCTTCTTGATCATGTTTCGGATCCTCTCCACAACAACCTGCTTTCCATGCTTAATCATTGACTCCGTCTTGTCTTTGAGGTTCATGTGTATAATGTATGTACCTGTTATACACAACCTTGCAGTTTGCAATTCCTTTTGTCAATTTAACCAGTAGATAGTTCCTCCAATTTAATTAATTTTTATATTGTCATCAAAACACATTCCAGACTAATGAGTTTGTCAACTAATCTTGTCTTTGCTTCGAGCAAAAAATATAAGGGAAAATATCATTGCCGTATCCTTTAGTTTAGCACTTTATCAAGCTAGGATCTTTGTGTTTGGAAAATCTCATTTCAGTATCTTGTTACTTAAAAAGAATCTTCGAGGCACTATGAACCTCTTTTCTAGGACACAAACTGATAATTTTGCCCCGTCAATCCAAAATTTTTTTTTAGGAATCGTGTTTGTGTGAGATTTTTTTTTTTTTAAATTCAAGTTTCTTTGGCTGATTAAGTTTTTGGATTGAAAAGGCAAACTTACATCTAAAAGGGGACCTAGGATACCTAACAATATCATTTTAACTAACAGATGGATTTGGGATTGTAAATTAGGCTCAATACTACTTTGGGAAATTATATTCACAACCTAAATTTTTTTCAAGGCATCCAAAATGATTAAAATTTTGTTATTTTTATTTTATCAAAATCTCATATAATTTCATAAGGGAACCCTTATACACACCTCATAGCATACATAATTATCGCCTGTTTAGGTTTTAGAGTTAATTGCATGAAGATTTTCGAATTGAAAAAAGACAATTTTTGTTTCGTTCAAAGAATCAAGGGAACCGATGTACTTGTGATTTATATCATGGTCTACGTTTTCAATCGAAAATATGGCCAATCTGTTACAAAAAACAATGAATGATTAGTCCTCCCAAATTGAATTTGAATTGGGGTGGTTCAGTTTTTTTTTTTTTTTTCTTCTCTCTCTCAAGGAATAATAATACGAATGTAATACAGTAGCCATAGAAGTCTGAATCTTGATGGTCCTTCTTCTTTGATAATGAGCATGAATAATACTTTAAGCAAAAAAAAAAAAAAAGTACAAATAAAATCAGTGGTGGTAAAATTGGATCCAACCTAAGTGATTCATTTAGTTGTTTTGTTGATTTTAGTTTAAATTAAATAATATCAATTCCAATACTAAGAATAATAGGTTGAGAAGACGGGTAATCAATAATTCAAACTGTGATTTAAATGAAAAATCATTCAAATGGAAATTGGCCACAAAGAAAAAGAAATAAAGTCTTTTTAATAAAATGGTTTAAATATGAGGTATATCTAGGGATGAATATTTTAGTATTAAGATAAAAATATTTTTATATTTTAATTATTTTGGGGTGCCTTAACAAAAAGTTGGGGTGTAAATATTACGGGTCAACAATTGGAATCCAGAGATGAACCTCATCAAAATCAGGGTCGTTCTAAGAGGCCCATGGAAATCTGGTTCTATATCTTTGTTTTAGTGGGCCATCGAAGCACTGGTAAGCTTATTTGGTACAACTTTTAGTAAAAACTACACTAAGTAGCAAAAAATTGACATATAGTAATTTAAAGTCTAAAAATAGCAAATTTATATAGAAAGTATTGTTATGATATGCTCGTTTTATATTACAATATTATGTAGTAATTATTTTAATAAGCTCAATTTTTGCTACTTGTAAATATTCTATGTTTTTCACGTATTAAGTGGAAGCTTGTAGAAGCAGCTAAAGCTTTTGAAGGTGAGAAGCTGTTTGTAAGAAGTGATGCCAACCAAACAAGCCGTAATATTTGGGAATGGCATTTCTGGTTGCTGCTTAAATTAGTAACACGATTAAGGGTGTTTGGGAAGTACGGTTAGAACTATGGTTGTGTTTTAAAATTTTCTAACATGTAGGAGCTTTAAATTGTAACAACTTTTTGCTTTTTACTATAAGAGATTTATACTGTTTGGTAACCACAACTATAGTTCTAACTGAGATTGTCAAACACCCAACCCAATTCTGTAGACAAAATAAGCAATAAAAACATGGAAGAAGCTGTCAATGACTCGGTAAGAGATAGACTTTAGAGAGAGCCCAGATTAAAAATTAGAAAACCGTGTGAGGTTGGAGTGTGGGAGAGATAATAATCTTTATTTTCATCTGATTTATGGTTTTAGAATACTAATTTTTTTTTTTTTTTTTTTGGGTAAGCGTTGATGAAGTTATGGGCCAACTTTGAAGCTATTATAGCCCATAGGTGTCGGGAATTAGTTGTTACTGGTTGCAAAACAGCATATTCCATAATCTGCAGAACAAGTCTTTAACGTATTTATACACCCAAAAAAATAAAAAGAAAAAAAATTGTAATAGCATCAGACCCTTTGGAAAATATAATAAGCAGTTTTGGATCTTGGGGGAGAAAATGCACGTGTTTGAGACAGAGACAGAATTGTATGTGAACAGAGGAGTGCTATTGCATGTGGTCACATGTGGGGACATAGAGAGGTTGCTTCGACATTATTCTAAGGCCCTCTCATTTATCTTTTGTACCACAAAATGAAGACAAAATCATTTGTGTATTTCTTATTATATTTGGCCGCTCTAATCCAACCATGAACCATCCACGTTTCTAAAGTTAATTGGAGGTTCCAATCCCAATTCTAGAGTTTATAGTTAAGGTCAATTTGGGATTTGACTCTGGAGTCCTTAGTACTACAAACAAACAATTACAAGTGATTGGCGTGAAAACCGACATATTCGCAAACATCAATGTAGTTGTAGTTTGCGTTGGGTAATATGAGTTTGAACAAAACTTTTTATTGTTATACTGTAAAGTTTTTATATGTTATAGTATCAAAAAATTATATAATAATATAAAATTTTTATATATTATAGTATTTTTAGAATCAATGTTTTCGACAACTTAGTATTTTCAAAGCAAGAAAATAAGTGGATTTTAACAACAGGAATAATACGTAAAACTTTATACGCTAAACCAAGTATCTTTTTCAATTTTTTTTTTATTTTTCGTTTTTGCGAGAAAAAAGGGGCAATCAGCGATTAATGATTAGTTCTGAGTAAATATAAAAGTTTATTATGGCGTTGGAGCAAAGTCAATCCTTAGAGCGTGCCACTTACTTTGCTTTACCATTGACACATGACAAAACGAATACATTCTACGTTACAACCTGTTTCGATAAAAATTTCATTTAATACTCAACGTTTCTGATTTAAAGAAAGAACCTGTTGAAAAATTTATTGGCCGCAATGAGAATATGTCCGAGTAATTGTGGTTTTGACCTTAATTAGTAGTTAGAGCATGTGTCCATGTGCTGTCGGTGAGACTCAGACATGTCCTTTGGCTTTCCCATAAAAAAAAATGGCCACCTCATCTTTCTTTTTTTTAAAAAAAAATTTAATTCTCTTTTTTTTTCAAATCAATTGATTGAAACTAATTCTTTAAACACATGCTTAAAATATTTTAAAAAAGAGCTCAAATTATAATAATTTAAATCATACAATGTTGTGTATGAAAATTTTATATCATACGTATTTTATTTTAAGCTATAATATATAAAAATTTTATGCTCTTTATTTACTTTTGAAACTTAAAATTTCAAACTGCTCTTTGTTGTAGCCATAATTGGCTTCCTGTGTGTGAGACATTGATGTGTTGGCGAATAAGCAATTGGCGAATGTACAATGAAATTGGTGCCTTTCTTTTGCAGGGACACGACCCTGTTTTCCATATTTTCCTAAAAATATAAAGAAAAGAAAAATGTGACCCCCTCAACACAAAAAGGAAAAAAAAAAAAAAAAAAACAAATGGGGGGAAATGGTCCAAAATAAGTTTTTTGAAGAATGGCAAAATGGTCCATCTGGAGTCATTATGAGTGTTATTCAGCCCGTTGTTACGAGTAGAGCACAGATCTGTTTTTATCCAATACTTGCCCTCACGCGTCTTCGCTGTCATCATTCTGCCTCGTCCCATCTTCCTTTCGACAAAAAAGCAAACCATATTTACAAGCCCATGTAATTCTTCCTTAATCCTTTATAGGAGTTTAAAAAAAGAAAAGAAACGTCACAAATTCATACATTGAATTGCTTTATAGAAATATTTGAATACCAATTACATCTTTAAAAGTATTGTACCAAGGCAAGATATTGTCGGTAGCTACTTGTGACAATGGACATCCACCAGACACTTAATTAGTTCTTTAGGGTCCTACCTTAATTCTATCAAAGTTTTTTCCGAGTGAATTTTTTCAACATAAAAGTTTTTTTTTTTAACCGAGAATAGCAATGGTAAATACTACAAACAGCGTAGTTGACTAAATATACTTAAAATTACTGTACTTAGAGAAAAATAAATAAATAAAAGACTAAGCATGATATAAAGAAGGATTTCCTTGGCGTTCGGCAGCCAAGAATATTTCAGAAATTAGGGACCACATTAAAACTGTCATGACTTGAATAGTAGGCCTTCCAAAAGGCTAACATTTATTATAAAGTCTGCACTCTTTATTACTGGCTTTAATCATGGGTTAGGACTTAAGAAGTCAGAGATATATATGAAAATCTGTGTATTAAATAGTTTATAAGAAGGGAAAAAAATGTATATTTATCAAGTAGATGTTTAATCGTGGATTTTTATCCTTTTTTTTATTTGCTTGAAACATTAATCGTGGATATAGTAATTGCCAGCTGCATTCAGACCCACACTTTTATTGCAATATGGATATGGATGGAGTATAAATTCTGCCACTCGTTTATTTTATATATATATATATATATATATATAAATAGCCTTAAAGCTGCACTCATAGATCTATGTATTTATAAGTAGGTCGTGTTATGCCATCTTTTTCCAGGACGTAAACATTATTGTCAAGCTCCCTATCACCGACATATTTTTAATTTAATTTAATATATGATGAAAAGAAAGGCCAAAGCCACGAAATGAATTCCACTCTTGATTTTTCTAATCAAATTGTTTGAATTAGTTACAGGTTTGTCGTATTTAGTAGGTTACGTGCATGATGCATGTACATTAATATTTAATATTTGTGTGATCTGAATTGTTATTATCTGCTAGGCTATTAGCTAAACCCGTCCTCTTCAGCTGGCAAAAAAAACTATGGGTTAATTTAACTTTTTATTCTTTAACTATACAACTTATTCGATTTTGATTCATAAACTTTTAAAACGTAGCAAATCACACTTCTAAACTATTCAGTTTGTTTCATTTTGGCCATTTCGTTACTAAATCCATTAACTATTAACGGAATTGAGCCAATAATTTCACTTTTGTCCTATTTTAACCCCTAAACTTTAAATTATAAAAAGTTATACCTTTGAACTATGAAATTTGTCCTATTTGGATTAATTATAAATCGCTAGTTAAGATTAAATATTTTATAATCGAATTTCACGCATCTCATATCTATAAATAGGAAATTTCATAACCAAATATACATTTTTGTTGACTTGAAATTAATACAAAATTTGACTTTTTTTGTGATTATTGAGTCCAATTAAGCTAAGTTTCATTATTATATTATTTACGTAATTTTCAACACCAAAATTTATTGGGTGTTTAAAACTGTAACGCCCCGAAATTAATTTAATGATATTAGAATGTAAATTAGTGAATTAGTGTGCCATGATCAATGTTTTAAACTTAATTTGATCATTTAATTAAATTTTAGATTTAAAGTTGTTTTGGTTATTTTAATTATTTCAAATTTGTTTTTAATAATTTTAAATGTCATTTTGAAACTTTGGGACACAACAATTTGTAAAATATCAAATATACTCTGTTTTACAAAAAAAAGTAGACAGCACACTGTTTTCGTACAGTAAAACCGCCAATTATTCCTCTCTATTTAATCTCTCCCTCACTCTCTCTTTCATTTTCATTTTCATTTTCTCTCTCTCTCCCTCTCTTTTCCGTGAGTCTCTCTCTCGCTCTCTCTCAGGTCTCTCTCCTTCTCTATCATTTTTCCCTCAAATTTTAACTCCAATCAAGTTCAAGCTTCGGGTTTTTGTGGATTGGAAGCTCGGGAGCTCGATTGAACAACCAAAAACGTGAATTGAAGCTTGGATTTGAGGTTAGTTTTGAAATTTCTAAACTTTTTCAAATTTTCATGCATTTTTGAAATCTAGGTTTGTTGAGCTTAGGAAACCTTTAATTTGAGTTAAAGGAACTTAGAACAACTAGGATCTATGCTTTGTTTGAAAAAAAAAAAAAAACAGATTCGATTCAAGATTTTTCATTTTTCTCTATTTTTCTCTATTTTTGGATTTTCTTGGATTTTGTGTTCAAATCTTGTTTAAATGTGTTCAAAAGTGTCATATTATGTTTTTCTATCATCTATGAGTGTTTTCCATGTCTGAGAATTGAGAAAAACAGGTTGAAATCAAGATTTAGGTTTTGGGAGACTTAAAACCTGTGGCTGAAAATTCTGGGTTTTTTCCGTTCGTGTGACACCCGTTATTCTCCTAACGGGTATTTAGGTAATTAAATTAATTTTTAATGTATAAAAAAAAATTGCTTCATTTAAATTTATTTTATAATATTTATTTTTATCTATTTTTAAATTTTCTAAAATTCTCCTATATTTATTTAGTATGATTACTAAAAAGCCTTAGAACTTCTAATAAATCTCAAAAATGTCATATTGGCATTATGTGTGTTAAAGTCTTTAGATGAGACATAAGGATATCTTTTCCAACTACTCTTGACCCTCATTTTCTTTATTTCCTCCGTGACATGCTTCAACATGTCTCCTCTATAATTGTTTCTATCACTTCTTTTCAAAGACTTCATCTTTTCTTCCTTTCTCTTCCACGGTTCCCACACTCTTCTTCTCATTTCTTTGCTGAAGCAAAATACTTAGAGAACTTCTTCAAGGCAGCCATAAAAATCAGCCACCATCACCTCCATTTGAGCAAGAATTTCAGTCATACCGAAGTAAAGGAACCTGTTTTGAAGCCATTTCAAGCTTCCAACTAACCATAATCCGAGGTTAGAATCTTATGAACAAATTTAGTCTTTCATTTATAAATTTTCTTTTATACTAAAGGATTATTCAAATTTGCGTTCTTAAACCTAAGTATATGTTTGTTGCTATTTTGGAGCATATGTATGAAGTCTAAGTGTATATGCCCTAGACAGAAAATTTATATTGTTAAACTTTATAATACCTCTATGGGCAGTGGTTATTTCTTGAAATTCTAAGATTAAATTAAAATAAATTTTATGAATGTAGTTGTATGTTGTGCTTTAGTTTTAATTGTCCTTATGCACGCCTTAGGATCAAGGGAGTATGGAGCTAACGTTAATTGATTCCAGGATTAAGAGACTGTTGATAAGCTTGAAAGGTAGGGATTCTATTACTCATCTTTTGTGAGGTTTTTATAGAATTAAAATTGATTGTTTTGCCGCAATATATATATATCTATGTTGAACTGATATTATATGTGTATCACATATGAAACTATGACATGGACTCGTCTTGTATTGTACGGCGAGGAACATAATGAATTGACACATGTTATAAATTGAGAAGCATGGTTAGGAAAATTAACTCTATTAATAATGATTTAATATAGAGAAATTGTGAGACATGAAAAGGGCGACGGTTACGTCCTTGGGCATGAATACCCTAAAAGGTAAAATAGGGGGAAGGTGATGACGCTTCCTTGGGTTGAAAGTCCCAGAACACACTGTACAGGAATCGATTTGGTGAGGACTCGGGGCTTGATGTCCCCTCACCGGAACACCCTTGGAATGTTTATAGGGTGATCAAGTGCGCCCATTTGGGTTTCGATGAGTTGAGTGATACTCAATTTAACATGGATACCTAGGAACAATGATGATTGTTAATATTTGTATAAATGTGTAATTATGACACTTGGTAATGATTAACTACGGTATCCATAAGATGTGATCATAATAAACCTCATAATCTGTAACGCCCCTATATGGGGGTTAACAGTTTTTAATGAGATAAAATAAAAATAAATAATAAAAGTAAAACCTTAAAAATAAAATTTGCCCGGGACTTAAATGAAAACTCTCAACTCAAAAATAAAAATATAAACGATAAATAAACCACAGTTTTAATGTAGCACCTTAAATTTAATAATATAAACTGTTGTCATCATCATTTTAACCCTCAACACATTGTAATACAGTCACAGAAAGTAACAATTGATGCTTACATTATCATGAAGAACATTCTCAACAATTGAAGCAGTCCCAATGTAATATAGCTACATCACTTCCTCAACTATATTTCTCGTAGCCACCTCACACTTAGTGAGTCCTGAAAAGATAAAAATATAAGGGTATGAGCAACACTATGCTCAGTAGAGAAAGCCATTACTCACCTTCAGGTTTTTATCATTACCACATTAAAATCTGCATGGTTAGTAAGTCACATCATATTCCAGATTATGAGGTTTATTATGATCACATCTTATGGATACCGTAGTTAATCATTACCAAGTGTCATAATTACACATTTATACAAATATTACCAATCATCATTGTTCCTAGGTATCCATGTTAAATTGAGTATCACTCAACTCATCGAAACTCAAATGGGCGCACTTGATCACCCTATAAACATTCCAAGGGTGTTCCGGTGAGGGGACATCAAGCCCCGAGTCCTCACCAAATCGATTCCTGTACAGTGTGTTCTGGGACTTTCAACCCAAGGAAGCGTCATCACCTTCCCCCTATTTTACCTTTTAGGGTATTCATGCCCAAGGACGTAATCGCCGCCCTCTTCATGTCTCACCATTTCTCTATATTAAATCATTATTAATAGAGTCAGTTTTCCTAACCATGCTTCTCAATTTATAACATGTGTCAATTCATTATGTTCCTCGCCGTACAATACAAGACGAGTCCATGTCATAGTTTCATATGTGATAATCATATAATATCAGTTCAACATAGATATATATATATTGCGGCAAAACAATCAATTTTAATTCTATAAAAACCTCACAAAAGATGAGTAATAGAATCCCTACCTTTCAAGCTTATCAACAGTCTCTTAATCCTGGAATCAATTAACGTTAGCTCCATACTCCCTTGATCCTAAGGCGTGCATAAGGACAATTAAAACTAAAGCACAACATACAACTACATTCATAAAATTTATTTTAATTTAATCTTAGAATTTCAAGAAATAACCACTGCCCATAGAGGTATTATAAAGTTTAACAATATAAATTTTCTGTCTAGGGCATATACACTTAGACTTCATACATATGCTCCAAAATAGCAACAAACATATACTTAGGTTTAAGAACGCAAATTTGAATAATCCTTTAGTATAAAAGAAAATTTATAAATGAAAGACTAAATTTGTTCATAAGATTCTAACCTCGGATTATGGTTAGTTGGAAGCTTGAAATGGCTTCAAAACAGGTTCCTTTACTTCGGTATAACTGAAATTCTTGCTCAAATGGAGGTGATGGTGGCTGATTTTTATGGCTGCCTTGAAGAAGTTCTCTAAGTATTTTGCTTCAGCAAAGAAATGAGAAGAAGAGTGTGGGAACCGTGGAAGAAAAAGGAAGAAAAGATGAAGTCTTTGAAAAGAAGTGATAGAAACAATTATAGAGGAGACATGTTGAAGCATGTCACGGAGGAAATAAAGAAAATGAGGGTCAAGAGTAGTTGGAAAAGATATCCTTATGTCTCATCTAAAGACTTTAACACACATAATGCCAATATGACATTTTTGAGATTTATTAGAAGTTCTAAGGCTTTTTAGTAATCATACTAAATAAATATAGGAGAATTTTAGAAAATTTAAAAATAGATAAAAATAAATATTATAAAATAAATTTAAATGAAGCAATTTTTTTTATACATTAAAAATTAATTTAATTACCTCAATACCCGTTAGAAGAATAACGGGTGTCACAGCTCTACCCCCCTTAAAGAAATTTCGTCCTCGAAATTTCAATTCTAGCAATACTAGTAAAAATTATGATTCCACTATGATTCCAATTCTAAGTCTAAACCGTTAATGTTGTTTGTCCTCCAAATTTAAGTTATCGTATCTCCACTTATTTACTTGCATAATAAATCTTACTCCTAAATCCCTCAATGAGAGTATTTCTGACAAGTTTCAACTTATAACACCGTATAATAGTCTAAGAATCTGATCAGGCCTACATATTGACCATATCATGATTCCAGTCCTTCATTGTCCATGGACTGTGATTTACAATCACATTTAAGGAGATTGCCAGAGAAATTTTATATACTTCATCTTTAGGTTCCTTTTCCTTTTTGAGTAAGGAAAAGTCAAATATATTTGATTTCATACCTCAACTAATAAACTAAAACATAATCATAAAACATATATCACAAACACTTATATTCAAAACCATACATTAAACTTATTCATAGAGATATTAAACGGAATCTCTGGTTGCAAACATACCCGACATATTTTTCATTAAACAGCTATCCTCATGACACAAACATTCAATCCAAATAATATACTCATATTTCATATGGAATATCCCCATAACTGACTCTGGTACTTCCACATAATATTAACAGAATATTACACATTACAAACATAATACGGATACGTTTCGAGAGTACAAGGCACTCCGTATACCAGCTATCCATATCATGCATGCTTAGAGGATACAAAAACATCGATAAACAAAAGATAGGACCTTAAGAAGGATGCGTTTCGAGAGCATCAAGTACTCCGTATCCAGCCATCCCGGCATTAGGCTCAATGAATCTAAAAGATTGAACAACAACGTACCACAAGAAACACAGAATACAAGGCAAACGGTTATTCGTAACACACGAAATACGGACACACATGCCTACATGCCAAAGATAAAACAAAAAGATTACAGATGGAGATTCAAATCAATTGGCCGCTCCCGGCTTTCCCTTTCCCATTCAAGCTTGGATGTTGCAGTGTCGGATTCTGGATGTATGATTTGCATTTTATCTATCAATTCCTCAGCTGTTGAAGCAGTAACAAAGATTTGTCTCTCCGATTCTGTAGTGATGTTTTCTTCCACAGCGTAATCTAGAAATTTCAAAAGACCGTCATAAAAACCCTTTACGTTCAGCAGTCCCAAAGGTTTGGAATAAAAGCCCAACAATTGCCCACAAGCAACTATAAATATTTCCTCAAGAGTACCTAGACCACCAGGTAATGCTATAAAAGCATCA
>JAJQZP010000362.1:0-46317 GCA_025403435.1 Artocarpus heterophyllus
GCATGTCTTGCAATAATAATTGGCTTACCAACTAAGGTCCATCGTCTTCTCCAAAAGCACCTGACACCTGACACTGTCACTCCTTTACAGAAATTTAATCTACTACAAAAAGCATAAAAAAAGTGAATTTTACTGTAGACAATATTAAAATGCACAACTTAAAATTATCATATATACTGTTTGATAAAAGTGATTCTAATTCTTTCCTTAATTATAAATAGTATAAAATTTTTATGTATTATAATAAAAAAATTACTACAATATAAACTTTTTATATATTACATTAAAAATAGTTCTAACTAATAGTTTTTACTACCATGTCAAACACACTAATAATCTTAACTCGGGTACCTATATGATGTAGGCAGCAATTCTAACTTTTGGATGCAGATTGAATGGTCGTGATTCAATAAACGGCATGGTAAAACAAAAACAATGAAAATTAGGCATACGTGTACACGTTAAAAAAATGATACAAAATGTAATTAATTATTTAAAAATGTAACCTAGCAAACCAGTTGTCATTTTACTTATTTAAAGGGTGTTTAGGAAGGTGGTGAAAACTATTTTTACTATAGCATATGAAAGCTTTACACTGTAATAATTTTTTTATTGTTACTATAGCATATGAAAACTTTACATTGTTTATAACTAAAAAAGTAGCATGAACTACTTTTACTAAACACAAGGTTATATGGGAACATCAATTTTATTGCCCAACGGTTGCATAATAGATGGTGCTTAATCCAACCGTTAAAAAAAAAGGTGTGCTGAAATAAACGGTCATAAAAGAAGGTATATGATATCTTACTATAACATTTCCTACACACAATATTTTTCTAATTGTAGATCTATAATTTCTTTTTTCATTCTTTTCAACAAATGATTGCATCCAACTCATCCACCAAAGGTCCAAAACCTACAGGCTAAATCTGCAAAATCTTTCATATAGAAAACTTTAAAAAAGTTGCGACCTTTTACTAAGAAGAAGACCGATTATGAGTGGGATGGTTGAAGAAAAATTTTGATTAGATTCTGAGGTGAAACGTCATTTTGAAGTATTAGTGCTTGTTTTTTTAAGAAACACTTTAATCATTCTAGACGAAGGATCCATGAAAGAAGGGGGAAAAAAGACATTATCCCTATTGGAGTCTTGCTTGAGTTTTTTGAGTTTTGTCTTTTTTTATTTAATTTAACAAAAGTTTCTAGCATTGTCAAAAATTGAAAAACAAAAACCCAAAATCTTTCTAGATCTAGATATACATGATTTTGCGTAAAAATTTGAAGTTACCCTTTTTTTTTTCCTTGAGGATTGTTGTGTAGCAATGAACAATTAAAAACTTCATCTCTTCAACGCTGCGTAGGGTGGTTGATATTCTTATATTTGTGAAGAGTTGGTTGCTTAGCGTTAATGGCAATAAGTTTTGAACTTTATTCGACAATTTTGTTTTATTTTTTTAAATAAGATAGTTGTTTATATAAATGTAGAGTGAAAGGGGACAATGTTGGATCAAAATCCAATTATGGGCCAATATATTAAATAAATGTGAATTAAAGGCTATCAATAAGGTTGTCCAATTAAAAGTGATCAATTTGGGTTTTGGGCTTTTAATGCATCATTAAGTGTGGGCCTCCTATGTGTAGAGACCAAAAGGGAAATTACTAATTTTATGATGGGCTAAATTGGTAATTAAGGATAATTGCTAGGGTTTAGCAATTATATAAAGGGGTTGTGGTCCCCAAGTCAGTACGTACATTATTTTTCTGTTACCCATCTACAGAGAGATTACAGAGCATTCTGATAGAGAGGATTTACGTACTAGACTTGGAAGATCCTCAACCAAAGGGACTCAAGAATCACATTCAATCTATAGATTCAGGTTAGCTTCCGCATCTTATTAATATTCTTGATGATTTGACATGAACGATCCTGGGTGATGATAGTTTTCATCACAGTTTTATTCTAACAGACAATGCTTTGGAGATGACTCATGAGCCGAAAAAAGAATTTAAAGTGGTGGATCAATAGCTTCTAGTTTCTTCATTTTGTTGGACAATTTAAAATGTTTACATTTACTATTTTTTAAATTACGTTTTTTGTAATCACTTCTCAAACAAATAAATAGTGCTTACTAATTTATAGAGTATTTGACAGGGTGATAAGAACCATTGGTTAGAACTGTTTTTACTGTAGAATGTGAGAACTTTACATTGTAGCTATTTTTTTAATTGTTACTGTAGTAAATGAGAGCTTTACACTGTTTATAACTGAAAAAATCGTGTGAACTACTAACTACCAAACACCATATTAATAAAAAAAATTACATATTGTTGTGCTTCTATTCACGATTCTTTTGCTTTAGATACCTTGTCATTTACGAAGGATTAAAGACATATTTTATTTGTTTTTTTACTTCTTTATTCAAGTAAGGTTATATTTTTACTCCTGATCTACAATTTAATATTGCTCACCGATTTAGGTGTCTACCCCTATCAATCGGTAATCAACAGCACCTTATCGAATAACATCTTCACGTGTGTCAAAAGGTGTATCAACTCATCACTCACATCAGTGTCAGATCACATTGATACATAATTTGAGAATTGTTCTCAAATTTATATCATTCCCTGCTAAATTAATGTATGTGTATGTTTATTTTCTTTTAATTTGGTATGATTGTAAATCAATTGAATAGCTAATTCTTTTATACAATTTACCATGAGAAATTTTTAAGGTAAGAATTTGTCTTTTTTACTATTGGTAAGTGCTATTGTTTTAATTTTGAGTGTACCTGTTTGGCTTCAATTTCAACTAATCAGTTTTAACTACGAACATTATAAAGCTCTCGGCAGCTATAGTAAAAACTAAAAAGTTGCTACAATATAAAGCTCTCACATGCTAATTTTCTTAAACTTAAAACTTCAGCAACAACTGAAGTACCAAATGGCCTATATTGATTATTCACTGGCTTGATCTGAGTAGGGTGTAGTTCTACGTTGCACATTATAAGAGCTATCAATTTAGACTTGGCTAAACAAGACAGGGCCTGTCTCATTAGACTAATGCTTGGCTTGACCCAAGCACTTAGGTTGGGTTGGCTCAAGATCCTCAGCTCATATAATGTGACACCCGTTATTCTCCTAAGGGTATTAAGGTAATTAGATTAATTACCTAGTATATATATAAAAAAAAAATCAAAAAATCTCTCATAATTCGAAACTCTCTCTCTCTCTACTTTCTCTCTCTAAAAAAATTCTCTCTCTCTCCTCAAAGATCGTTTGAGATTTCGGCATCCGTTTTCGACACCTCCCGCACCAATGGAAAGCTCTCGACGAGCTGAGTCCAACGAGGTGCCGCGCTGCCCAAAACGCCGCCGGAGGAGACCACACGCGCCGCCCAAAGTGGCGACAAAACCCATTTCTTTTCGACGAGATATCTTCGCCGTCCGACGTCCGATCGACGTGATTCTTGTTCCTACACGACCACCGTGATGAGAGGAACAAAACCCACCCTTGGTGGCAGCTCAACAACCACCGGATTGCTCCGCCCGCCTATTGCCGCCGTGCACCGCCGCCCCCATGGTGGAACTCCGCCTTGCCGGAGGAGGTGACTGACACCACCCCTCCCAATGAGTTCAGAGGATCAAGGGGAGTAAAACCCCTCGATCAATTGCACGGAAGGAGCCGGTTTCGCCGGAGAACGGCCAACGCCGCCGTCAACCGCCGCGGGAGCCTCCGTTTTGGCTCTTCCCAGCCACGTTTCTTCAAATTGGATGAGGGGAAATGCTCATAGGAGGATGGGTAGCAAAAGCCCTCAGCCAATTTCAGGTTTCCATCGTCGGAGAATCAAGATCAGAGCTCATCCATTTCTACCGACGTTGTACTTCACGACCCGCTATGTTAGAGGCAGAATTGGGTGAAATTGACCCCGCCATTGGACTCAGAAGGGTCGATTTAGGGGGGGTAGGCCCGAGCCCAGCTGCCAACGGACCCCGATTGACGCCGGTCAACGGTGGTCAACGCCGGTCAAAGGCCAAAATGGGATTTTGTGATCCGGACCTCCGATCGAAGATCCGAGACCGCCTCCTGACTCGTTTTGATGCTCTGGATGCAATGGTGACCTCCGTTTGAGCAAATTCCACTCTGATGAAAATCATCCGGTACCAACTGCACGCGAATCGAGGCGATTCAAACAGCAGTATCGGAGTCCAGAATGACGTTTTCAAGAATGTATGATCTCCAGGAAGCATTCCTAGCCATTCATAGTCGCTCGAGGAGCACTACAGAGGATGCTTCGTAGATACAGCGAGATACAACTGGATCTGTTTTGCTTGGAGTTCAAGATCAAGGGAGTATGGAGCTAACGTTAATTGATTCCAGGATTAAGAGACTGTTGATAAGCTTGAAAGGTAGGGATTCTATTACTCATCTTTTGTGAGGTTTTTATAGAATTAAAATTGATTGTTTTGTCGCACTATATTTATATCTATGTTGAACTGATATTATATGAGTATCACATATGAAACTATGACATGGACTCGTCTTGTATTGTACGGCGAGGAACATAATGAATTGACACATGTTATAAATTGAGAAGCATGGTTAGGAAAACTAACTCTATTAATAATGATTCAATATAGAGAAATTGTGAGACATGAAGAGGGCGACGGTTACGTCCTTGGGCATGAATACCCTAAAAGGTAAAATAGGGGGAAGGCGATGACGCTTCCTTGGGTTGAAAGTCCCAGAACACACTGTACAGGAATCGATTTGGTGAGGACTCGGGGCTTGATGTCCCCTCACCGGAACACCCTTGGAATGTTTATAGGGTGATCAAGTGCGCCCATTTGGGTTTCGATGAGTTGAGTGATACTCAATTTAACATGGATACCTAGGAACAATGATGATTGGTAATATTTGTATAAATGTGTAATTATGACACTTGGTAATGATTAACTACGGTATCCATAAGATGTGATCATAATAAACCTCATAATCTGGAATATGATGTAACCTACTAACCATGCAGATTTTAATGTGGTAATGATAAAAACCTAAAGGTGAGTAATGGCTTTCTCTACTGAGCATAGTGTTGCTCATTCCCTTATGTTTATATCTTTTCAGGACTCACTAAGTGTGAGGTGGCTACGAGAAATATAGTTGAGGAAGTGATGTAGCTATATTACATTGGGACTGCTTCAATTGTTGAGAATGTTCTTCATGATAATGTAAGCATCAATTGTTACTTTCTGTGACTGTATTATAATGTGTTGAGGGTTAAAATGATGATGACAACAGTTTATATTATTAAATTTAAGGTGCTACATTAAAACTGTGGTTTATTTGTCGTTTATATTTTTATTTTTGAGTTGAGAGTTTTCATTTAAGTCCCGGGCAAATTTTATTTTTAAGGTTTTACTTTTATTATTTATTTTTATTTTATCTCATTAAAAACTGTTAACCCCCATATAAGGGCGTTACATATAAAGACAAGGTCGAGCCAACAAATCTTGATTATTATTATTATTATTATTTGCAAAGAAAGTGTTTACTGGTCTAGCTCTAGGCTCATACGGGCTTCCAAGTGAGGTTAAAACTCCCCTTTATTTGTGTTACATCAGGCTAACCTAACCCATTTTTCCCTTTTGGCCTACATAGGCCCGGTCAAGCGGTTGCATTAACAAGGTTATATGTTACAAATTTTTAACATAAATACTCATAAATCAAATTATTAAAAAATTAATTCAACTTTAAAATAATAAACTTCACAAGTAAAGGATAAGGGCAGTTCCTCCCATAATTTTTTAGCAAAACCTATGATAGGGCATGCATTGTGGTCTCACCCTTAAGTGTAGTTATTTTAATTATTGGATTAGCTTTTTAGTGGTATAATCTACAACCAAAAAGCAGTTACACGTCAAATGCTATAGCATTTTAAAATAAGCAGTCCTAGATTGAACAACTGAAAAATTAATCTAATGGTTTAATAACATGATCTACCAGACAGAGTCAAAGTAGACCCTTAGTTTTTTTTTTTTAACTATAAATAATTAACTAAACCAGGTCATCATTCTAGCTTTTGGCTGAAAGAAGCCGGTGGTGCCAGACAGCCTACATTGTGCAGAGCCCTATGCGGCAGCCGAGCTAAGATATAAGGGAGTGTTTGATAGTGGTAAAAATTACTCAGTTATTATTACAATATCAGTTATAAATAGTGTAAAGTTCTCATATGTTATAATAATAATAAAAAATATATTATAGTGTAAAACTCTCACATGTTATAGTAAAAGTTGTTTCTACTACTGGTTCTCACCACCTTTTCAAACACCTTATAAAACTGGGTAATTTTTTGCTTGATGGCTGTGAAAATGATTGCTTTAATTGTAGTGGGCGTAACTTTATAAATGAATGGTGTTAGGATACCTGTTACATAAAGAGGTGGGGAATGGGTATATTTTCTGGACAATTAGACCAAACAATTCACATTGTAGCCACATGAAAAATGATTAATAGGTAAGATTAAAACTTTACTATTCATAAAACAGTAAATTATAATCTAATATATATTAAACTTATTTTTGTAAATAGAAAATTTTAATCTTATAAAATTAAATATAAGAGAGTGCTGATAAAAAGGACCCAACAAAAATCTCAAACTAATTTTCATGCCTCTTTGGGGCTTGATTGGTTCTACTTTTTTCCACTGAAAACGCTGCCACAAGAAACTTTTTTCCTGGATGTGGAAATGAAGGCATTATTAGTAGTCACCTTCCTGAGCACTCTCAGACTGAGAGTACAGCAAAGATTCTGGCCAGGATATATTGCAATATGCAAAAGACCGCTCCCAGTAATTAGTATGTCTGCTAAAAAAAGGTTTCACAAGAGTGATTTAAACTATTTTTTTTTATTATAAATAATAAAAAAAATTATATATTATAATAATAATAATAAATTTTTATATGTTATAATAAAAATAATTTTAACTAATAATTTTAATCATTTTATTAAATATTTTATAAATCTCAAAAAATTAAAAACAAATAAACAAAAAAATAAATATGTTTTCATAAATTATTAAACGTCACATGCGCCAAGCATAGCCTGAAGGGCCAAGTTCCAAAAAAGTGTCACATCTTACTCCATTAGTTTCCAAATTCCAATGATCGTCTGTGGAGTTCAAAATAAATTGAGTTTTGGAAGGGTAACATATGGTCAATGCCAAATAATTTACTATGAGCATGAGAGAGTTGTACGACATAAATGCCCTTGTACTAATTTTTTGCAGTATCTCTTATATACATTTTGTCAAAAAAATAAAAAATAAAATAAACAACTAGCACATATTTATATATTGAGTTATATAAGGTATTTAGAAACACCGATTCAATTTATCTTATTCTAGCTAGAATTAATTTTATTGTAGTGTTTTTTCTTGTAATATTTGAATTGGTATAATATTTTTAGTTTAAACATTTCATTACAAATTAGTAGGGCCGATAATTTAGGACACGACACAATAACACGATACGAAAACGACACGAGATAAATAAGTTTGGACCACACGTTTATTAATTGTGCCATAAATAAGTTGGCACAAATAACAAGAAAATAAACAGGTTGGATTCGTGCTAACACGCTAAACACGCCTTAACACGTTTTATTAAATGGGCTATAAACGTGTTGACACGGCACGATATGACCCGCTCATTTATAACACATTTAAACTTAAAAATAAAAATATTTGAAATATTTATAATAGGTTAGTATTAATTAGATTTGTGTTTTTGTTAATTTTCTTTATTGGTTTTTTTAATTTTTTTTAATTTTTTTAAATTTTTAGTTACTTGGCTCATAAACGTGTCTAAGCGTGTCAACCCATCACGGCACGTTTAATAATCATGTTAATCGTGTCGTGTTGTGTTACGCGTGCTATAGGCGTGTTGTGTCGTGTTTGTGTTTACATTTCTGGAACGTTTATTAATCGTGTCGTGTTCATGTTCGGGCTAAACGTGTTATGTTGTGAACGTGCCAACACGAACACGGTTATTGTCACCTCTACAAACCGGCGATCCAAATTGACTATAGTGTGGTGAATAAGGGGATAGAGGATTGGTAAAACAAAGCGCTTGAAATTATGTTATATGTTATGCGTGATGAGATAACTCAACTAATAGTGTAAATTTTAAATTTTGATTTGGTTAAAATCCTGATATCAAAATAATTTAAGAAAAAGTAAATTTTTTTATAAACAACTTTTTTTTTTCTTTTAGTACTTTGGTTATAGTGTAAATATTTCAATGTTTACAAAACCAAAAGATTCATACCAGATTGGACACATTCTGTTAATTGAACTTGATTGCAAATGCTAACAGCTTTAAAGCCAAAAATTTCGAGGAAATCAAAACGTACTAGAGATGAAAGAGCCAAATAATATATCTTTTGTGGCACTGTATATTTATTTTTTTTGTTAAATGTATGCCATTTGAGATTTTTTAGAAGAAATCTTTTATATGATAGGATCTTATATTTTTTATAGTTTACATTTTTAACGTTAAACCAGGTCGAAATCACATCAAAACAAGGAAAAAAAACAGGGTAAACCTAACGTAAATTTCAGGATTTTGTAAACAAAATTCTCTTGATAGTTACTTTTTTCAAGTCATACAGCATAAAACTCGAATAAAAAAATGCACTAAGGGATGATAAAACAGCTAAGCCTAAAACTTGTGTTTGACCTCAAGGAAAGCTAGCATGTGGGTGCTAGGACTGTACAAAAAAACCGAAAAACCGAAACCGACCGAAATTGCTTGAAGAACCGTACCAAAAAAGACCGAAAAAATCGGTTTCATGAAAACCGAACCGTCCGGTAGTGGACGGTTCGGTTTCAGTTTGAATTTTCGGTTCGGTTATAAACTGAACCGAACCGAATGCCTATTATAACCGAACTGAACCGAATGCCTATGTTACTCTAAAGCTAAATAATATTTTTTTTAGCCTATTTTGGTTCGGTTATAGTATTTTTTTAACATTATTTCAAAAAGAACCTAAATAATACACAATACATTGTACTATTTTAGCAATTCTTTAACAAAAAAATAAAATAAAATGTGGTAAGCTGATAGTATGCTTCTTGTATACCGTTAGATTGCCATCTGTTGAAAACCAAAACGAACCGACCATGAACGGTTGGTTAACCGATCGAATACTATTGGTATGCGGTGCGGTTTCGGTTTTACAATTCTAAAAACCGAAAGTTGCAGTTCGGTAACCTAACCGATCAAAACCGATGGTAACCGAACCGTGAACTATGCATCAATATAGTATCAAGTGATTGACACAAGCACTATCATTTTAGGACGGGTTAATTTTAGGTTAACACTAAAATCACTCGTAGCTTATTTTTTTGTGACCCCCAAAAATCGATCCTATCGTAACATTTATTGTCAGTTTTACTTGTAATATAGTACTTTTACACATCATATTTGCTTGTTTTTGAAGTTTAAAAAGGTCTCAAAAAGCCCCTACTTTTAGCTCTCTTTTTTGGGGGGGTTGGGGGACAAAAAATTACATGTGAAATTCATGACTCCAAGAGCAAATTATTTAATATTGGACCCCTATTATTTAAGAAAGCTCTTAATTTTAACAGCATTTGAGCTTTCAACTGTGTGAAACCCGAGAGAGAACTAGGGGTGGGAGAATGAGAAAATTATTAGCAAATTTTTAAGAGGGGTAAGAGGGAAGTTAGTGATGTTTGAATCTTAAAACTAGCGCATTGCAACAAAGAAGATCGTGGCAAAGGGCAAAAAGAAGTTTGGAATCTGTAATTACAATTTATGTCTCGAAAAGTAATAGGACCAATTTTAGGACGTATTCAAATATTGAGAGAAATCATTAATATTAATAATATTATTTTTTTTGAGGAGATTAATTATTATTATTATTATTATTATTATTATTATTATGCTTTGAAATTTAAAGGTGGGAAATGCTAGGCCTCACGAAGTTTTTAATACAAATTTCACGAATCAAGTTGTGGGAGTGGAATAGCACGCATAAATGCACGAGCACGTAAACTTTTTTTTTTTTTTTTTTGAGGGGAGTACGTAAACTGTTTATAGTTTTGATATGCACTTAACGAATTAAATTTATTCTTTTTTTATAAATAAAGTTAGTCATTTATCTTTTGTTGAGAGGACAGGGTTTTTATTAGGTTCCCAATCTATGTTACTAATCATAATGTCTTTGTTAAGAAAAGTCTAATTTCTTGCTGAATAAGAAAACTCTAATTTAGTAGACAAAAATTATTCCTCTTAATATATTTGATGATGACAATTCCATTAAATTAAGAAAAAATAATCATTCCTATTAAAATTGAATTCTTATGTTAAGGAATTATTATTTGGCAATATGGTTAGAACTTATTAGTTTCAAGTGCTATAACGTAAAGATATCACTGCTACAGTCTGAACTTATTAGTTTCACTGAACTTATTAGTTTCAAGTGCTACAATGTAAAGCTGTGACTGCTATAATGTAAAATTCTCATATACTATAGTGTTTTGGTTTCAACTATGTGTTCCAACTAGGTGTGTTCATGAATTGGATTTTAAGAATTTAAGGTCTTTCCGTAATCTAATCCAAAACCTTTACATTGAGAAAATCTCAATCCGTAATTTGATTCAAAACCTTCAGATTAGAAAAATCTCAATCTACAATCTGATCCAAAACCTCTGGATTGGATTTATAGATTCACAGATTGAGTCATGACCCTTAAAAATAAGAATATTAAAAGCCAATTTTTTCAACATCAAAAATTAAAATAAACAATCCATAATATAAAATAGCTTAATAAAACTAAATTTGTTATAATCAATCATTAAGACAAACTAGCTTCAATAAAATTTAAAATTAAATCTTCTTAAAAAAACAAAAGAAAAACTCAAAATAAAGTATTATTTATTCATTAATAGTGTTTAAAATTTCAAAGCAATTCAAAATCATAGGATATATAAATATCTATATATGTGGGGTTTCGGATTGAAAAATTGAACAGATTAAAAATGCATCGATTTGTAATCCAATTCAAAACTTTCGAATTGAGATTTTTTTAATCCATTACTAATTTAAAACTTTTCACAATCCAATCAAAAACCTTTGAATTGAATTGAATTGAATTGGACGAATTTTATAGATTAATAAATTTCATAAAAACTTTAGTTTGAACTATGTTTTGAAATACACATCCATTTTATTCCACTAAAGAAAACACATCCTCATTCCTTAATTGCCTTTTAGTTTCCATTTTTCACCTTTTCTTTTCCTTTTGGACTTTCCATCATTTATTTTACCCTAGTTTCAACAACCCCCCGGAAGGTGCCAGGAAGCTGTCCTAGTGCTTGGAGCTTTAAAAAAACAGTTATTTTCTTATCTTTTCTTATCTTTTCTTTTTGACTTTTTTCTCATAAAAGTTATAAAAATAAAAAGCAGCGTACCAAATAACCCTCAGATAGTGCAGTAATAGAAGATGCATATATAGTCTTAAAAAATAATACTAAAAACATCAACTTTAATTTTAATTTTTTATTAACTTTTAAATTATCATTAATTTATTAGTAAATAAATTATTGATGTGATAATCCTTGAGATCCCTATCATAAAAACATGACGATTTAAAAGTTGATAAAAAAGTTAAACATTAGATTTTATGTCTCTACTATCTTTTATTTTTAAAAGGACCCTCTTCGTAAATTTTCTTGGCTATCATGATAAAAAAAAAAAAGAGGTAAAGAGCGTTTTGGATGCTCCACCATTTATAAATCCATATCATCATATGCCAAACCCCTCTTAAGTAAGAAAGGAACAAAAATGCTGAACCCATATTCTTTATAACTATTTGTTTGTTGGAAACTCTTAGAACATATATATATATATATTTTTTTTAATTAAAAATTACGGGGAGAAGTACACAATGGTCAAGAAGGTGGCAAGTCTTTCCCCAGAAATAAATATTATTATACTCTTTCATTGTTTTAAAGTAACCAACCACCTATTTTTTTAGAGATTAACTTTCCTTTCAATAACTTTAGAAGGAATGTACTCTTTAATTATTGTATTTTTAATTACAAACGTTTGGTCCACTATTACCCAGCGTGTGTTTCCCTGGCTTTTTTTTTTTTGTTTAAAAAGTATGTCTTTGAACTAACCAAACCATGTAGAGATGAAAATAATTACTAACCGAATGGATTATATATGTGTGTGTATCTTTTTCTTTTTTTTTTCTAAGTACAAGCATATTCTATGTTCATCACCAGCAATAATAAAATAGCTTTTACAAGGTGCTGGATATATTTTAATATGGCAAAATATCAAATAGCCATATAAAAACGTATGAGGAATGAGGTAATAATGTTTCATTTAGTAACCAAAAAAAAAAAAAAGAGATAACAATGTTTCAAGCCGAAAAAAACTGATATTTTAGATTTGCGCCCCGTCCCCTTTTTTATGGTTGGAGTATGAGATCGACTAACTGGTCTCCACCCAAGAGTAGGCACGCTACTCTTATTTCATGGTGGGTTGGGGTAGCTTCGTCTCGACGATGGTGGTTGATCTAGGGTTTTGGGGCTTTGTTGCCTAATCTCCACAAAGGTACATGGTTTTCGCCGTTGGTGGTGGCATGTCTTGGGTTGTGGAGGCTGTGGCCAATTGCTCTATGTTGGAGTGCATATCTCCCTACCTTCGGTTGAGTTTGTGTGTCTAATCCATAAGAGTTTGCTCTTCGAGTTTGTGTGTTTCTATAGTGTGCTTGATGGCCTTTGTACTATAATAACGTGGCTTTTAATCGGATATTTCTTTCGATTGTAAAGGTTTGTCAAACAAAATATATATGGGCTCTTCCTTCATATGTCGAGATACTTTCTTTTCTTAGGCCTTTGACATATGTTATATGCTTAGAGCGTTATTAGATTGCACATATGAAACTGGCCAGTGTTGGGGGTTAAGCTTTGTATTACATGATCATTTCGCCTTTTTTTTTTTTGTATTAGAATGAAATTTGCTTCTAAATAAAAAAAAAAAAGCCGAAAAAAGAGAGGGGTAATGATATGTGGTTTGTTATTATAAGTTACATTTTTTTTTATTAAAAATGATTATTGATAGTGTTATTGCAAACAAGCAAGATTATAATCTTGTTGACATTCTACATTTAAATTGCCGAATTGCTATCCTCATATAAAATTACTAACTGCAAAAACAGCATGATTATAATCTTGTTGGCATTCCGCATTTGAATTACGGAATTGCCACCCTCATATAATCTTACTACTAATAATTATTAATTAATTTTGACGCTCAAATTATTGCGCATAGGTGCGTACGATTTTGAACGGCAAAACACAAAAGTATGTTGTAACGCCCCGAAATTTATTTAATGTTAATGTAATATAAATGATGAATTAGTGTGCCATAATTAACGTTTTAACATTAATTAGGTTATTTAGTTGGATTTTGAATTTTTGGTTGTTTTGTTTAATTGATGCGTTTAAATGATTTCTTATTGTTTTAAAATGATGTTTTGAGTTTTAAAACACAACAATTTGTAAAATGTTAAAAATACTCTGTTTTACAAAACTGTGGGCGACACATAGTTTTCGCACAGTAAAACCGCCCATCGATTTTCTCTATTTATTTCCTTCCTCTCTCTCTCTCTCTCCTCACTCTCACGCATCCCTCTCTCTCTTCCTCTTGAACTCTCTCTCGATTTCCCCTCTCTCTCTCAAATTTTTGAACTCCATTTCGAATCCAAGCTTCGGGTTAGCGGGGAGGAAGCTCGGGGACGTGATTCGGCAACCGAGGACGCGGATTGAAGCTTCGATTCGAGGTTAGATTCGAAATTTCTAAACTTTTTACAAAATTTTCAATTTTGTGCATTTTTGAAATCTAGGGTTGTTTAAGCTTAGAAAACCGTAGATTTGAGTTAAATGAACTTGGAACAACTAGAATCTAAGCTTAGATTGAAGAAAAACGGATTGAATTCAAGATTTTTCATTTTTCTCCTCATTTTCTCATTTTTGGATTTTTGAGGATTTCGAGTTTAAATCTTGTTTAAATGAGTTCAAACATGTTCTAGTATGTTTTTCTATCAACTATGATTGTTTTTCATGCCTGGGATTTGAGAAAAACAGGTTAGAATCAAGACTTGAATTTTGGGGATCGAGAAACCCGTGGCTGGGATTTCTGGATTTTCCCAATTCGGCAGGCCGAACTGTGTGTTCGGCAGGCCGGAGTGATGATCGGCAGGCCGGAGTGATGATCAGCAGGCCGGTGTTCTTCCGACCGGTAGGTCGAACCTAGGAAACAGTTCGGCTGACCGAACCTTGCTTTCGGCAGGCCGAACTGTGCAGTTCGGCAGGCCGAAGCAGGGCGTCCGGCAGGCGGACCGAGGCATGGAAAAATTTGTGATTTTCACCTGTTTCACTGTTTTGAACCCTGATTTAAACCCCAACCTTATTGGATGATTTTAATGATATAAATGGCACACTAGGACATCATGAAATGATTTAGTAACATAGAATGTCTCAAACTAGGTATTGATCGACTTAGTTTGTATCTAGGATCGTTCGTGGTTCCGTGGAGCTAACGTATAGCGGACCGGGATTACGGTGTGGGGCACCGGCACGAGTATTAAGGTAGGACTTCTATCCTATTTCTTTGGTAGCCTGGTTTTGAAATGATTTGGCTTTGAAAAGGATTTCTATCAAAATGTTTCAACGGTTGTTTGAGAATGGTTTTATCGGTTATATTTTAATATACCGTGATTATGAAATGAACTTCATAATGAACCTAATTGACAACACTCGGTAATTGGGTTTTGAATGATAATGATAACAAACACTAAGGCATGATGCCATATCAGAGATCGGGTCGTGTAGCGATCGACCTTGGGGGTAGGTCCCGAAACCCAGCTGGGCCACTACGATGGTGATATCATGGTTTGCCTAGATAAAAGTAAATGGTGTTTTCGATTGTACAAGTAGACTGTTCTGTGTCAAGACGGCTCTACCCAAATTATCTATTTATTTATTTATTTGTTTACTTATTTATTTAAAGTTTTTCTTTTAAGTACTCCTAACAATGATATGTTTCTTTGCATTAAATCATTTTATAAAACATAGTCCTACTGAGCTTTTCGCTCACGTTTTATCTGTCTTAAATTTCCCCCTCTAGGTGGTTTTCCATTTAGGTTTGGAGAGGATTCTTCGGACCGAACTCAGGAGCAATAGGAGAATTGATTTATATTTCGTATTATTTAATCAAGGCATGTAAGGTTTAACTTTATTTGTACTTGGACTGTAATTGTACTTATGATATTGTCAGAACAATGTGTGTGCACAAGTTGTGGGTTGTGGAACCCATACTCGCGGTTTTTATTTAATTGTTATTATTTACTTAACATTTATAAATTCTTTTATCAAATGTGGTGGAAAAACTCCTTATTTCTCATGTAATTTGAATCTTAAACCATTAATTTCAATTAAATCATCTTTTAATTAATCTAAATATTCCGCCACGTCACCTCCCGTACTTCGGGACGTGACATATGTATAATCTTTGAATAGGGAAAAAAAACTTAAAAAGGTGTTTGGTAGGGGTGAGAACCATTGATTAGAACTGTTTTTACTGTAGAATATTAGAGCTTTATATTATAGTATTTTTTAATTATTGTTACTATAGTATGTGAGAGTTTTATACTATTTATAACTGAAAAGGTGGTATGAACCACTTTTACCAACACACAATATTAGTTATATTAATATTAGGCATCATAATCTTGATTAATCATACATTAAGCTTTTAACTTTGAATCTTTATTTAATTTGGGAACAACATGCACGAGCCAAGGTCAATTTTTTTTTTAATTTTTGAAGTAAATAGAAAGATAGGGATCAAATAAAGATATTTAACACGTTCTAATTAGGTTGGCACCTATTAAGTGACTCAAATAAGTTCCCATCATATTTTATTAAGAAGATAAAAAGAAAAACAAAAAGAAAGAATTTCATGCTCCATTTGGTTGGAAGGAAGGAAAATAGGAGGGAAGAGAAAACTATAAAAGAAAAAAAACTATAAGGCAAGGAAAGATTTTGATTTTCTCTTTACTTATTTAGTATTTAAGGTGGAAGGAAAATGATTTTATCTTCTCTTATTTGGCATTGCAAGAAAAACCAAAAGAATGAAAAATTATTATTAATACAATTACTATTTTGTTTAAATATTATTTAACTATTTTCCTAATTTGGCACCTAAATTTTTTGTTGGAATTTTGATAGAAAAGAATGACAAATTGGTAAATTTATTTCTTTGCATTGTTATCAAACTTTTCTCTCATAAAATCAACCCATATTTAGAGAGATCAATTTTAGTGGGATCCGCATGTTATTTTTTCTATCATTTTTTCTTTTCATTTTAATTTTTTTCTACCAAACATTTTATTATATCAATTTTTATCTTAAAATTTTCTAACATTTTCTTTTCATCTACTTTTTACTCACACCAATCAAAACATTAAGGTCTAACCAAAATGGCAAATCTAACAAAAGAAAAATGTAGCCAGCAATAACAGACAAACCAAAACATTTGTTTCATCTATAAATTTTAAAGCTTTTATGCTTTGGAAAACAAAGTGCTAGGCATCATTTTCTCAAAATTAGGGGTCACATCTTTACATCAATTGTCCCATGATCCTGAAACCATTAACTCCCCTTCTTTTCGAGCTGTTATATAATTATCAATTTTCTTTCATGACCAGATGCTAGGGTGATATATCGCCTCTTCATCATCTCCAAAGCTTCCCGTGTTATAGCTACGATGGTGTCTGACAGGTCGTAATTTAAATTATTTTTAAATTATAAATAATATAAAATTTTTATATATTATTATAAAAATAAAAAATTATTATAATATAAAATTTTATATGTTATAATAAAAACAATTTAAATCAATAATTTTAACTATCTTACGAAACTTATATATTTTGCTTACCAAACATCCTATACGAAACTCGCAGGACCACAATGGTTTCCTCTATAGATTGACTAACTGTTTGAGGGGCAACTATTGAAATGTTACTGATTGAACTTGCTCTGTAGTCTCTCATAACTTAAAGCTTAAGAAGAGTCCCATCCATTAGGTCTGCCTCAGATTTTTTGGCTTTTATTGGATTGGATGCTCCTTCCGGTTGTCTATCCACTTGCATTTCAAGATTGTTACTTTTCTCTCAGATTATTTATGGACATATAAAACGATTTCTTCTCTAATACATTGTTGAACCGGCGATTGTAGAAAAGGCCCTCTAGACTGACATTAAGTACATAAAATCAACAAGATTCTCATATTAAATAGAGTTTTATTTGTATTAAATAGAGAACAAGCTCTCGTATTAAAAGGAGAATTACACTCCTTCATCCCAGTGTATTATAAAACCTCCTCAAAATTAGAGAGGAAGATCAAGGACACAATTCTCAATTTCTTTCTATCCTTCAAGTTTTTCTTAATGTTCTTGATTGATCTTTTTACTTAATCTTAATTTCTTGCTCAAGGACGTTGATTTAGTGTTGGATGAAATTTTTCTCCAACTCTTAATTTTTGTTTACATGAAAATCATGGTAAATCCTGAACTTATCGGATTCACCATGCAATTTTGTTTATTGTCTTTGCCACCCTAACTGTTTCTGCATTGGATAAGTACTCGAAACAAAATTCAACCGATTCCTCCGCTATGTAACTTTCTATGATAGATCACTCTGGTCTATTTTGGTTCTTCACATAGCCCTTCAAAACCTTCTAATGCCTTTCAAAAGGATACACCATCTTAAATACACTGGTCCGTATAACTTAACTTCACAGACTAAGTGAACCATTAGATGAATCATGATGTTAAAAAATGCTGGTGGAAAATACTTCTCAAGAATGCACAAGATTTACACCAACTCCAAATGTAATGAATATAGTAAGTGGATCAATTTCCTTAGAGCATATTGAATTAAAGAATGAGCACAACTTGATAATTGCAAATCTCACATCTTTTGTTAGAATTCCTTGCTAGGGTGAACAGCAGGCAGTTTGACGGTTTTCGGGTGGGTTTGGTTAGGTTTTTTTAGATGACGGGTTAGCGGTTAACCAACCCACAAACCGCCCATGGAATGACGGGCGGTTTCGGTTTGGTTGTATACGGGTGCGGGCGGGTTTAGGTGGTTTGAGCCTATACTATTGCCCAATGTAATTTTTTGAGCTTTTGTTTTTACAAAAAAGTGAAGAAAATATTAGATAATAATATATAAAGCATTTTCAACAACAACAAAGTTTGATGCCTCTGTCCTGCACAAAAAAAGCCAGAAAGCATCTAGATTTAAAATGGGACTTGTGACCAAACAGTATCACATGAAATAAACTTCAAATAATAAGCAAAGTGAAAAATAAAATAATCACACAAAATAAAAAAAAAAAGTAAAAATAAAAGATAAAGCAAGCAAGGTGAAAAAAAAAAAAAAAACACCACTTCAAACAATAAATCTAACAAAGCCATAATCTCAATTTCTACTTATTTTAAAACTCATATAACAAATCAGGACACCGGTATCTTCCTTTTTTTTTTTTTTTTCCTTTAAAGCAATATAGTTCCAAATAAAGTAGTCACCTATTAGCACATATAAGAAATAAAGCAGTGTAATACTAATACCATTTAACGAACATCAAAGACCTAGAATAATCATTGAGTACATTCTCCAATAATGACAGTGTAACCAATGAGATTCAATCACAAAGCCAGTTCTAAATCTTAGTTTTCAAATAATAGACAAAGAGTAACCAGGATAAGAAGCCTAATACATATAAAGAATGTAACATTCACTGCGATTGGAAAAAAAAAAGTTTTATTTTTTTATTTATTTTTTATTTTTTAAGAATTAGACGGGTGGGTTTGGTTTGAACTCGCCTCTTAAAGTTCAAAACCGAACCCACTTGCCAACATATGTAGGCGGGTAGGTTGTTGACGTGAACCTGCTTTTTTTGGGCGGGACGGGCGCAGGTGCAGGTGGCCGGCCAGTGCAAGTGGTTTTTGTGCAACCCTATTCCTTGCAACACAAGTGGTATTAATTGTTACATCAACGCATGACAATCATGTATTTTCATGCCAATAAGTTTCAAATCCTTCACAAACACTAACCTTTTAAGGTTTGACGAATAAGCCATCTGGCACTTTCAACGAAGTAAGCCATTCACGAAGTTTTCTCTTTTCCTCTCTTGATAACATGTGCTTCACCGTAGGTAAGTAAGTGTACCTCTCTCTTATCTTGGGAAACAAATTAGGCCTAATCTCTATCTCCATGAGATCCAGCTATGCTTTTTCGACTTCCTTAGTCTTGCCTGGAATGTCAAGCAACGTGCCAACTATTGATTTACAAATGTTTTTCTCAATATGCATATCATCCAAGCAATGACGAACAAAAAATGTCTTCCAATATGGAAGTTTGAAGAAGATTGATCTCTTTTTCTAAGGTCCATCTATTGACAACTACTCCTTACCACGCTTTCTCTTCCCGAGTGCCACTTTCACATCTTTTATCGTTTCAAATACTTGTTCACCCGTCAAAGACTGATGAGGACCTCTTTCTTCGATGTTACCATCAATGGCGTTCTTTTGCTTACGATAACAATGATATCTTGGCAACAATCTTCTATAGTCGAGGAAAAACGGTTTTTTTTTTTTTTACTATTCTTTAACCATTTGTGAGTTGTTTCCTTCATACAAATAGTACAACCAATAGAGCTCTTAACCGAATAACTGGATGGATTTTCATATACGGTGAAGTCGTTAATTGTCCATATCAACGTTACACTAAGTGTGAACGTCTCTTCTCGGTAAGTATCTCTAACTTCAATTTTATTTTCCCACAAGCTCTTTAGGTTATCGATTAATGGTGCCAAGTATACATCAATATCATTCCCCTATTGGTGAGGACTGAAATCAATAGAGTCAACATCAGGAACTTTCCGTTTCATGAACATTTTTGGAAAGAGATTGTAGTTAACACGTATTATAGGCCAAATGCTATGTCTACTACTCATGTTACTATGTGGGTTTATTCCATCCGTCGATCAAGCCAAATATAGATTTCTTGGTTCTGTACTAAATTCAGGATGATCGTATTAAAATTTTTCCATTGTTGTGAATCCGCTGGATATCTAAGCATACCATCGTTAACCCATTTGTTATGGTACCAAGTTAAATTCTTAGCATGCTCCTCGTTTCCGAATAGTCTCAAATGTGGTACCGCTAGAGTGTACCACAACACCTTCGTTGGCATTCCTTTCTTACCATTTTTGGCTCCTTTCCTTTCTTCTACTTTGACTCTTTACATATTGGGCAATAATTCTCGTCCTCATACTCCTTCTTATACTAGACACAATCATTTTCACAATTATGTATTTTTTCATACTCTATACCCAAAGTACTCAAAAGTCTTCTTAGCCTCATACATATTAATTGGTAATTTATTACTCTCCGATAGAAGCCTTCTTACAAATTTCAAAAGATTTTTGAGACTAGAATTTGACCACCTATTCAATACCTTCAAATTCCATAATCCAACTAAAGTGGACAAATTTTGTGAAATTAGTATACCCTTTATACACAATGTCTCAGCATCATTCATCATTGTCTCAAATAACTCTGAATGGTGTAAAAAGTGTTCTTCTAAATCATTTACTATATCAACCATATTACTAGAGATGCAACAATGGGCCGGGGCCCGTGGGCTAGCCCGAGCCCGTCCTGCTACAGTGACGAGTCGGGCGGGGGCTGCATTGTTCACGGCCCATAAATACTTGTGGGCTGGGCTAGGCCGGGCCAATATATGTCGGCCCATGGGCTGGGCTGGGCCAATATATGTTGGCCCATGGGCCGGCCCGGCACGGCCCATGGAAAATCATAGGCCTGGCTCGGCTGGGCTGGGCTAGGCCTGGGCCGGGCTGGGCTGGGCTTAGGCTAGGCGAGGCCGGCCCATCTAGGCCCACAATGGGCCGGCCCATCTAGGCCCATACAGGCCCACAATGGGCCAGCCCATTATGGCCCAATTTCATATAAATATATATATAGATATATTTTTCCATATTCATTCACGGGTGAACATGACTGAGTATGGCCTTCCCCAGTAAGTCATGTAAGGCCCATTGTAAGTCATGTATTATCACATGAAAAGACTATACATTTTATATATATATATATATATTATTTAATACATATAAAAATTAAATATTATATAATATATATACATGCCATATTCACCCATGAATGAATATAGCATTAGATTTTCCCTATACAATTACATCACAATAGGTCTAGCAAGTTCTTTTTCTTTTCTTTTCATTTCTTTTTATTTTTTTATTTTTTTCCTTGTAGGCATGCTTTGCTTTTGAGAAGTAAAGTTGAGAAGATGCTGAATTTGTAGGTTATGTATTATCACATCAAAATACTATACATTTAATACATGTAAGAATTAAATATTATATAATATATATATATATATGCCATATTCACCCGTGAGTGAACATAGCATTAGATCCCCCCATGCACATCACATTGCAATAGGCTTGACAAGCTCTTTTTCTTTTCTTTGCATTTTTTTAATTTTTTTCTTGTAGGCATTGTTAGTATGTGTGGAGCTTAATTATTACCCTGACGCAGATTGCCCCTACGCAGAGGTTGTACGTGGATCGACCTTCGCGGTAAGGTTGACGTGGGGGTTGGAAGGGGGGTGGTAAACCCCCCTCCCCCCCTTCCAGGGGCTGTAGGGACGGAGCCCCCTGGGCAAAAATTTTATATGCAAGTTTATTTTACATAGGGGTAGTTTATGTTTTTTACATAAGGCATGCTTTGCTTTGGAGAAGCAAAGCTAAGAATCGGATATTGAGTCTGTAGGTCATGTATTTTCACATCAAAATACTACACATTTAATATATATATATTATTTAATACATATAAGAATTAAATATTACATAATTTATGCATGCCATATTCACCCGTGAGTGAACATGGCATTAGATTCCCCTATGCAATTATAAAGGGGCAGGCCTTAGATAGAGGCTTAGAAGGAAGGCCTGCAATGTGTAAAGCTGAGACGTTAAGTCTTCAGCGAATTGTCTAATCAAGTTACACTTGAAAGAAAAAAAATAAAATAAAAATAAAAAAATAAAAAATAAACTTTTGTACCTATAAATAAACGTAGAACATTCACAGAGATACTCATTCAACAAACTTCTAAGATCTTATGTATTGTCTTGTTTTTTAGATTACTTAGAGTTCTTTAGAAAGGAAAAAAAAAACTTGAAGGTATAATTTATTTCATTTGTTGTTCATTGATTTTGTATTGTTATAAGTTAATTTTATTGTGTAATTATTTTATTTAATTTTATGTTACGTTAATTTATTGTTATTTTTTATTGAAGCTATGACATCATCACATAGAGGGAGCGCCAACATTTCACATTTGGTGATCAACGAAGAAGAACAATTTAGTGATCCACTGGAAGAAATTGGAGTTGACTTGCTATCTCAAGTTGATGGCTCCTCTGAAGTCACTCGTAAGGGCAAAAGGAAAATTCAACGAACTTCACCAGTTTGGAATTATTTTGATATCGTAACACGTACAAACGAGCATGGTGTAACAAAAGAGAGCGTAATTTGCAAAGTATGCAAACAAGACTACACAGGTAAATCCACTTTTGGCACTGGTCACTTAGAGAGACATCACAAAAATGTGAAGCTAAGCATGATGTAGGTGGTGTTGATTGTCGTCAGCAAACACTTGAATTTAGCCCTGATGGTAGTATTACCAATTGGTCATATGACCAACAAAGAGCTAGAGAATGGCATGCTAGATATTTGGCTAATGCTCAACAACCAATTAGTCTTGCTGATGATCCAGCTTTTGAAGAGTACATTCAAAATGCTTATAATCCACAATATAGGCGTGTTTCAAGAACTACCACAAGAGCTGACACCATGAAAGTTTTTCATTCAATGAGGGAAAAGTTAGTAACTGAATTTAATTCATTCATTGCATCTGTTGCATGTACATCTGATTTGTGGGAATGTCGTACCAAAACTAGTTATATCTGTGTAACTGCACATTATGTGGATAAAGTTGGTCTTTTCGAAAAAGATTAATTGCTTTCGACCAATGCCTTATCCGCATGATGCCAAGGCCATTCATGATGTCATCATGGAAGTTTTTTATTTTTATGGCATTAAAGAAAAGGTTTTGAGCATCACATTTAATAATACATCTACTAATACTGCTGCTATTAACCTTTTCAAAACAACATTGAGACAACAACATGGCGAAACACTTTTTCACCAAAGATGTACTTGTCATATTATTAACTTGTTTGTTCGAGATGGCATGAAATTTTTTCAAGGTTATTTGGAAAATATTCGAACGGCCTTGGGTTACATAGCAAGTTCTGGCTCTCGAATTGAAAAGTTTGCTAAGCTTTGCAAGAGAGCAAGCATAAAACCTAGAAAACTTCCAACTGACATAAGACACCAGTGGAATTCAACATATTTGATGCTGAATGCATGCCTACCATACAAAGAGGTCATAACCGCGTATTACAACTTGAAGAATCCAACTGAGCTGCTTCAAGAATTTGATTGGCAAATTGCTTCATGCTTTTACAATTTCTTAAAGGTTTTTTATGAAGCCACTCTCTAACTCTCAAGTGTGTACTATCCCACCTCTCCTCATGCATTACATAAGTTGTAGGACATTGCTACAACCTTCGATATGCATAGAGATTTTGGCATGTTGAGGGAATCTGTTGAGTTCATGGAACAAAAATTCAAAAAATATTGGGAGCGTGTTCCACCTTTGTATTGCATAGCCGCTGTATTGGATCCGAGAGTTAAATTAGCTGGTGTTGAATATTTGCTTAAGGGTATTGGAGAAAAATTAAGGGTGCATTCTGACATCATAACCATTCAAAATGTGCAAGCAAAAGTTAAGAATATATTTACTGCATATAATGAAATTTATGGAGGAGGCCAAACAATATCCCCTATACCTTTAGCAAATACTACATCTGTACCACATGGTTCTTCATGGGCAAGTATGATTAGCTACGTCAGATTTGGTTTCGATGCATCATCCACATCTTCAACACGCAGTGAATTAAAAAACTATCTAGAAACAAATTTTGCGGCATTCATTTTCAATGAGCAAGGTGGTGGTCATGATTTCAATAACTTTGAACTTTTGTCATTTTGGAGATCACAGTCAAGAACTTTTCCTATGCTCTCTAAAATGGCTTGTGATATACTAACCATACCAGTATCCACAGTTGCAAGTGAACAAGTATTTAGTTGCAGTGATAGAGTACTTGATGAACGGCGTGCACGTATGAGTGACGATATTCTGGAAGCAGTAATGTGTGTCAAAGATTGGGAGGATGCTCGCAGAAGAAGCCAAGAAGTTCAAGATAATTGGGTTGATGACTTTGAAATTTAGACATTTCTAATACTCCCACTGGGAGTAATACGTTGTAATTAATTATGAACAATATTTTTTTATGTTTTTTTTTTAGTAATTTTGTAAACATCTAATATATAATTATCCCGATTGTACTCTTTTTTCTTTACCAAGGTTTTGTTCCATTGGGTTTTCCTTGAAAAGGTTTTTAATGAGGCAATCGTAAATAAAATATCCTTTTTTATATTTCCCTTAACTATTCAAACTTTTATATTTATTAACTTGTTTTAAAATTTAAAAATAAAAAAATTGAAAATTACATGCTTAGATGAGCTGGCCCATTTAAACCCATGATGAGCCAAGATAGGCCGACCCATTTAAGGCCTACAGCATGGCCCGACACAGCCCACGGCATGGCACATATAAAATTGGCCCCCAGGCCGGGCCGGGCTAAGTTATTTTTAATATGAGCCGACCCGGCCCGACTCGCGGCCCATGTGGGTCTAAAGAGAACAGGCCAGGCCGGGTCGGGGCGACCGTTCTTGCAACACTACATATTACCTTCTACAATGGGTTCCTTTGCTTTACTTAGTAAATTTGGTTTTAAAATAGACTCACCATGAAAATACCACGTTTGGTAACTACTTGTAATCTTATTTCGAAATAAATGTCCTCTAACAATTTCAATTGAATGATATCTATGGTTTCTACATTGAACACAAGGACACCAAATGTTATTACCTTGGGCATGAGTTTTGGCAAATAACAAAAATTTTTTCACACCATTCATATATTCTCTAGTCAATCGATGATCCCACATCCATTTTCTATCCATTTCAGAAGTGCTAATTTGAAATATGCAATTCAATTAGAAACAATTTCGCAAACTAATTAATCTAACACATATAAATCATATAATAAATCCACAAATTACACATGCATGCCCATCATATTCAAATAATTAACACAAAATTATATCCATAAATCTACAATTTTTACAAATTAATCATACTCATAAACTAATCATACTAAAAAAATTAATCACACCAATCATAGTCAAATAACTAATCATATCTATAAATCCCTAAACATTGATCAATCACACTAATTGATCCATAAATTAATTATACCAAACATATTTAAATAACTAATCAACCAAATCAAAACCTATAAATATCTAATTAAACACTTATAAGAGGGAGACTAAGAAGGATGGAGGTGGAGAGGGACAAATGGGTTCGTGTTTTGTGTCTAATTATTAAGCTGAAAAGGGGATTTTAAAAGACACTACACAACGATTTTCCTTAGAGACCGTAGTAAAACATTTGATCTTACATGACGGTTTATGCTGGAAAGTATCGTGTAATGTTGAGTCTTATACAACGGTTTTTACAAAAAACCGTCATGTACGATCCCTACCACGACTGTTTTCGTATTTTGGGTATAATTTTATATGTTTTTTTTTTCTACCTACCACGATGTTTTTTAAAAAAGGCCGTTAAATAGGAGTCGTTTTAGCTAATGTTTATAGTAGTGCCACAAAATAATAGAAACAAACTTACTTTGTATGGATAATATGATAATTTTATAAACATCATTGACACTCTCCTTTGTTTTTGGAACCAAAAAAGGATGAACATCACATTCTTTCGTGTTATACTAAGCACCTTTAGGCAATATTACAATTAATCATTTCCTTCACGTTTCCTTTTCCTTCTAAGTCCTACCCTATCATCATTACCTTCTTTCACCCTCCTACCAAACTTACCCTCAGATTGAGATTTCGAGTTTGAATTTTCCTCCTCTCAAGTCAAAACAAAAAACAATCTTAGGTCGTATAATGTAATAATAGAAAATGGAGGGTATTTTGGACATTTGAGAAAACACCAATCCAATTCCAAATAATGCCTCCCATACACCAAACAAACCATATGGGCTCCCATGCGCATCTGGCAAAAAAGGAAAATTTTCTTTACCCTGTTTGTCGTCCCCAAGAAAAGAAAAGAAAAGAAAAAAAAAAAAAAAGAAAGAGAGAAAAAAATAAAAAAAAGACTTTTTTTTTTAATATTTTAAAACAATGGTTTAGAGTGTGATAGTGAAAGAATAAAAAGGAGACAAATATTATTAGGGGCGAAGAGAGACTGCAGAGAGTAGAGAGAGAGGTCTTCGTAAAAGCCTGCCTCTGAAGCTCCGTAGAGAAGTACATCGCTCTGTCTCTCTCTTCTTCTTTTTCCTCCATTATTTTTGATAGACAGACACAACAGCCCCTCTGTCTCTCTCTTGGACAACGTTACACATACACAAGTCACAACACAGCAAAACACTCTCTCTTCCCCCCACTTTCTCTCTCTAGGCTGGCAGATGGGCCAGTGTCAGGTGTCTGCTTTTCACCATCCCTCCTCCTCAACACTCACCGTTTCTCTCTCCTCCCCCTCCTCCCAAGTAACACTCTCATGAACGAATGGCTTCTCTCTCTCTTCCCCTTTCTCACTCCTCCTTTTCCCTCTATCACTACCACTAGCTAGAACCACCACTCCCACACCATTAATATGGAAATCATGGGTTCAAGCTCCGGCGCCGGCAGCGGCGGAGGCGGAGGATCATCCTCGTCGTCCTCGCCGCCGAACTCCTCCAGCGAGTCCCTCAACGGCTTGAAATTCGGGAAGAAAATCTACTTCGAGGACATGGGTCCCGCGGGCCCTCCCAAATCGGCTTCTGGGTTCTCTTCGTCCTCCTCGTCCTCGTCCGCCGCCGCAGTTACGACGCCGCCGAAGAAGGTCCGGTCTGGAGCGGTCCAGGCCGGGCAGCCTCCGAGGTGCCAGGTGGAAGGGTGTAAGGTAGATCTGAGCGACGCCAAGGCTTATTACTCTAGGCACAAAGTCTGTGGTATGCACTCCAAATCCCCCAAAGTCATCGTTGCTGGTCTTGAACAAAGGTTTGCCAACAGTGTAGCAGGTAACAAAAAAAGGTTTTTTTTTTTTTTTTTATATGTATACATAAATATAAATTTTGGGTGGTGGAATCAGGAATCAAAATGGGTTGCTTCAACATTGTCAAAATATGTTGGTGGGTTTTTTTTTTTTTTGTGGTTTGGTAGTGTCTCTTTGTGGGGTGAAAAAGGATTTGGGGTGTTTTATTGTTTGCCATTGGATGATTTATTTACAGTGAAGTGGATTATTCCTTTATTTATTGAAGGTTTTGTGTTCTATTTTTGGAATTTTTGTCTTTGGAGTAGTTAAATTTAATATTGTGGATTTATGAGACATCTGGGTTTTTTTTTTCTTTTCTTTTTCTTGCTTAGTTGTACTGTGTTACCTTATCAAGTTATCAACTAATTTTCTTGTCTCACACTAGGCAACATAAATTCTAGTAGCCTTTTTCTTTTTCTTTTACTTCCTCTTTTTCCCCTCGCCGCTAATTTAGTATTCTGATGTCTTTAGGAAGTTGCTAAAATTGTCTGTTCACATTAATGCTGAAGTAAACACCTTACTGTGCATCAAATTTATCTAGCTTTCAAAATAAAAGCTTGAACTTTTTTTGTTTTTTGGAGATTCATAACTTGGCCATTGACACTGTTTGGGTGTAAACTTGCCACTGAGATCTTTTAAAGATTGTCTATGTTATTAATTATCTTTGTTGGATGTTTTCGAGCCTATGGGGCATGTTATCGAAATTTTTAGGTCTTAAAATTCAATGAATTTTCTTGTCATTTGAGAAAAGAGTAAAATCCTGAATCTAAAATTGCCGTGTACGTTTGACTTTGAATCGTGTTTGTGTCTCTGATCAAATTCTTTAGGTGCAAGGTTTTGGCCTTTCTAAGCCACTTTCTTGGAAGCTCTTATGGAATTAAGTTCCTATATTCTTCAGAAGCTGCAAAGCGGTTATGCTAATCCCACATATAATAAATGTGAATTTTTTTTATCTATTTAATTTTGTATTGACTAAACCAGCTTCTTGGGTTGAACCAACTGCCAATATCTCTAAATGCAATGGATGTTTTGTGTGGGTAAATCGCTTCTGTAAACATATTCTATACTTTGATGGTTGACACTGCAGATTTTTCTGTATTTGTTATCTCTGTGTTTAACCATTGAATACATTTCACAATTTCTTGTTAACTGTACAGCAAAATCACGGGCACTCGTAAATGACTCATGATCCTAGTGATTATCTAGTTGGAGACATCTCTTGGTGGTTGTATTGTCGAAACAAGTATTGCTGCTAAATGCATCACCAACGCTTTTCTGTAATAGGGGTCAGAGGGTTTTGACATGATGGTTCGGTTAGCATTCCTTGTGAAACTTAACTGCTTTCTTCTTGGTTGTTCCCAGGTTTCATCAGCTTCCAGAATTTGATCAAGGAAAACGCAGCTGCCGTCGGCGCCTGGCCGGTCATAATGAACGTCGGAGGAAGCCACCACCTGGATCGTTACTGTCTACGCGCTATGGTCGATTCTCTTTATATGTCTTCATCAACATATGGATTCTGGTTTTGCTTGGCCTGATTTATTTTACTGATTTCAGCTATGTTTTTCTTGAGATGGCAGAAAGCAGCAGCAGAGTTGGCAGCTTTCTGATGGACTTCTCGGCATACCCTAGGCTTGCTGGGAGGAATGCGTGGGCAAGTGCAAGAGCCTCCGAGTGGGGCGCCCGGCAATCATGCCACCATTCCAACAGGGAAGTTTCTTCCTCATCCATGGCAGAGCAGCTCTGAGAATTCTCCGTCTGACCTTTTCCTGCAGACCTTCAGCATGCGGGACGAGCATCCCTGCTGGTCATGGAATTCCCCCGCCGCCTCCGGGAGAATGCATCTCAGTAGTCACGGACTCAAGCTGTGCTCTCTCTCTTCTGTCAAACCAACCATGGGGCGCTAGAGACCGACCATCGTCAGGTCTCGGGCTCCATTCCTTGATGAACGCTCAAGGGCCACCTGTGGCTGAACCACCAGCAGCAGCAGCAGCAGCTCCTCATGGTGGACCCATTAATCACTTTCCGACCACTTCTTGGGGCGTAAAGAGCGACATGGCCAGTAGCAGTTCGCACCAGATCCTTCCCAACCTTGGCCTTGGTCAAATCTCGCAGCCTCTTACCACTCATTTCTCGGGTGAGCACGAGCTGTCTCAACAGAGTAGAAGGCCATATATGGAACCTGGGCACTCCAGGGATTTCGACTCCAGTCAGCACATGCACTGGTCACTCTAAAGTCTTCACCATTTCTGCCGTTCTAGTGAACGATTTCGGTTGCTTTTGATTTGTAAGTTGGGAACTTACCGCAAAACATTTTTTGCTTTGCCTTCCTGCGGGCCATGACCTTGACTGACTTTTGGTTTATGTTATCGTTCAAGTGTGTGAAAAGCACTGATTTTCAAGGTGTTAGCCATGTACTGCTTGCTTCTACTTATCCAATGTTCTGGATCCTGTGATGATTAGTGAGATATATATATATATATATGTATATATATGTATATTTAAATCTCTAGCAAATTAGCCATATTAACTAGCATCTTAAAGCTTTAAGTTATCATAAAAGCTAGTTTATTGATTTTTTTTTAATATCATAAAAAGCTAGTTTATTGGATTAGATGATGCATTTTATCATTCTATGAATCACTGACGTCACTTTCCTTTTTTCATTTCCTTTTTTAGTACATATCATCTAATTTCAACCTAAAAATGTAAAGTGTACAATTGTCTGGCATGGGGTTAGATTGCTGGGCAATTGAACTTAGATGCTATTGTCCTTCCAGTTAGAATCTTCAAGAGAGTTTTGTAAGAGTTTCTTTACTTCAATTTGTTCATAGATGTTACCATCTAATTCATCCCATGTGCTGGGCCTTGACATGTGAATGTGATTGTGATTGATCAATTAATTTGTTCATAGAAGAAATTGAGACTTTGTTTGGCAACATTGTTTCAAATATATAGTTCTAACTGGTACAGTGTAAAGCTTTTATATGTTACAGTGTAAAGCAAAAATAAGCTACAGTTAAATATCTTATATGTTACAATAAATTCATACTTATTCTTTGTTTTAAATGCGCTGTCAAATGCCCTCTCACATGAGAGCTATTTTGGACCATCACCATATAGCATGCAAGGCAGTATTTTTGTCCCTCATTTTTAGGGATTAGGTCCAATGCCATCA
The DNA here is from genome assembly GCA_025403435.1 of Artocarpus heterophyllus. NCBI lineage: Eukaryota > Viridiplantae > Streptophyta > Magnoliopsida > Rosales > Moraceae > Artocarpus > Artocarpus heterophyllus. Next base: position 30,665 of record JAJQZP010000362.1, read on the forward strand.
ACTTGATGAGGATCCTGACTGTCTTGGCCTAGTTGTCTTTTTGGGACACCCCAATTTTCTGTAACAGATCAATCCGTGTCATCAGACAGAAGAATTCCAAATATTAACGAGACAAAGCAATAATGTTCCTAGCAATTATCACTAATTTTTTGTTCGTGTTGTCGTAATAAGGTTAAATCTCGTGAATCAAAAGATGATGCTCTATGGTGGTAAATAAATATTATATCACCATTTATAAAGTGATCCCAGCACAAAAGTCACTCTTGACAAAAGTAAATTCTAGCAAATCAATGCAAAAAACTATTGATTTGCAGAGCAACTTACAAGTTCAAGAAATTCTACAAATTCTCCAATGGAGATGAATAAAAAAGAGGACACATAGAGGGTGTGACTGTTAGACATGTATGCTCTAAGGAGTAAAAATGTAATACGTTTTTGGAGACATTTTTATCAATAAAGAATTTATTCATTTATATATATACCAAATATTGTCCTCTTTACGTTCATATTTGTTGAATGTATGATAAGCAAACAGTAGTCTGAGACTGTCAGTCTAAACCTTAAGAGTTGGGCATATGATGGGATGATTATGCGGTAGACACGACTCTTAAGGTGATGGTCTAAAATATATGATCCGCAATCGAGGGAATAAAGTTGGGCGCTTTATTCATATAAAGATTGTTATGTTGTCTATATCCCTTTTGGGAGATGGTTTGTCTTGGCCATCGGAGTTGGACTCCGTGAATAGAAACATTGGCGCATTGTCATAGGTGACGATGTGTTGGATCGGGACATAAAGTGAATTGATTTGGATTAATAATTCTGTCTTGTCAAATCGATTCACTTTAGACAATCATTTGTATTGTATCTTAATCCTGAGATGAATAATGGGCCCGTTGTCTCGACTTGTGTCTTTTGATGTACCAATGGGTGACTCCCACATCTCTATAGTGGCATGCATGCCGGTACGTTGGAGGCATGACTCTTGGTAGCGTAGACTTGTTATTCATAGATATGGAATCCATAGCTCCTCTTTAGGAGTAATGATATCCTCTTATATGCGTTGTCCTGTAATTGGAAAACTGGAGCGCTCAACCATTTGGATACATAGGTGTAACCGAATGGTATACTATCTTTGGATGGTAAGTTTTCTAATGGTGAGACAATGGAACGTAAGATAAAAATAATCGGGAAGGTAAGACAGAACTTGTCCTTAAGCCGATTATGGATGATCATATGGGGATGCGATACACTATGATATGTCATGGAGACTTAGCTACACGAGCTTCGTAATTCTATAAAATTCGAGAGTGCAGCTCCAAGCTTTTAGTGGAGTAGCGTTGGAGTTGATAATTGTGAAATGTATATCTGGGATATTGGGTTCATAGTTATCATGAGCTTGAACTTTATAGGTCCATTTTGGTCCCCTTTGCTAGCTCACAAAATCCTGTAACGACACGGCGTGCTTTTCCAATAATTGGTGACTTATGTCGGATTTATCAGATTGGTTTAAAATTTATAAGAATCAAATAATTCATGTCTGTTCATCGGTTGAATTAATTATGTAAGAAATTAGTTCAAGATGAACTTGTTGAATTATGGCGTTCGGATAATTCTTGTCTGTTTATCGGTTGTTTTAATTTTGGACAATTAGAACAAGATAAACTTGTAGAATTATTGTGAATTGATTTATTTTCTTAGAGATTATCTTGATAAAGTTTGTTTTGATCAGATATCTTTTCTATTGGGCTATTTGAATCAAAACTGAGACTTTATCCTTTAGAATCTCGGGTGGAAATAAAAGATTCGCGGAGATTTTTTCTCGGCAGTTCGGCATGCCGGATGACGTGTTCGGCCTGCCGAACTGGCCAGTTCGGCCTGCCTATCTCACAGTTCGGCATGCCGACCGCGACAGCTAAGATTACGCGTTTTTCACGCGTATCTTATCAGATATTGATCCGAACTTGATTCTATTTCGATTTTTGAGACCTAATCTGATATGGACTGACCCCAAGGACCAATAGGTATAAAAAGGGAGTGAGTCTAATGATTTACTCAGATCAATTTGAGAGATTAAGAGTGATACTCTTCTAGTGAGCATCTGAAAAAACTCCCTGAGAGCTTTTGTTCACAAATCACGAACACTAGCTTTGGGTTCTCTCTATTGGTTGGAAGGAGAGTCACCGGTGGAAGAGCTGTACGTGTGAGCCCACACTCACTCCGGTTGTGGATAGAGAATAGCAAAGAAGACCAGTTGGTTGAGGCTCTTCTGGAACGTTACTTCTCTACACAGGTCACGGAGGTTCTTCAACACACTGAGGTTAGTAAGATCTGTTTAATTTATACATATAACATGTCAAACTTGTGTTTTGGAAAATACTCTGATGAAAAATTTTTAAAATTCCGCTGCGCACTTTGTTTCCAACAATTGGTATCAGAGCGAGGTTTTTACATAAATTTGCAAGTTTGTGATCATGTTGTATGCATAAATTTTGTGATCTTAATCTCTCCAATGCTTGAATTAAATTTTATAGAGAGATGGCACTCTAGGTTCTATATAATATATATGTTGTGATGGATTATATGGTGAATGTTTATTAATTAATTATGGTTGATTAAATTGTTGTTTAATTATTTATTAATTAATTAATACCGGTTATGGTTCCTTAGAGGTTAGAATGTGTATCTAGGTTTTTCATGTAATTAGATGGCGGACTATCATCTCCGTCTAGGAATTATTATTTAATTTGTAAGAATTTTGTAATTAAATAATTATTCAGAGAAGACGGAACGAGAAGTCGGATCTTGAAGATAGATGATGGCGCCTCCAGGTATTTCCTGAGTCTCTAATTTTATGTTTTTGAATTGTTAAAAATAAAATTGATGAATTGCATTAAAATTGTATTTTCTGGATTGAGGGTTTTCTGCTCGGTCGGCATGCCGGACCTCACAGTTCGGCAGGCCGAAGGTCACAGATCGGCAGGCCGGACGTACGGTCCGGCAGGCCGACAGTGGGGCAGAAATTTTGGTGCTCTGCCGGCAGGCCGAACCTTCATGTTCGGCAGGCCGAACCATCATGATCGGCAGACCGATCACCCAGATCGGCCTGCCGACCGAGAGCTGCCAGGTGTCCAGAAAAGGTGCGATTTTTTTTCAGTGCAGTTTTAATTTTATTTTTGGGACGATTCTGAGAAACATTAAATTTGGATATGACCGGAAATATGAAGTGTTCGATTCATACGGGATTGAGGACTTGAAGATGGACATTACATGAAGAATGATACAGCTTGAGGATTCAAGGATGAAGAATCGATAAATGTCTCGATTATTCTCTTGTAATCTTATTTTTTTCTATTCTCTAGGGTGGAACCATAATATACGGTTATTATTATGCTTGTAGCTTTGCTTGATTGCTTGCTTGTCTGCATTATAATTTACCATGTATATTGATAACCATGTCATATAGAATAGGGAGTGCCGCTCATATTAAAATTGTTCATGCATAATTTTAAAATAAAACCTTGACTTCAAAGATTGAGTGGGAGAAGGTTTTCGAAGAGAGAACCTAAGGCCTCCATCGTTGGTCCATAGGAAGAACATGATGGTCCAACCCCTAGGAAGGGATTTCTATCATGTAACAGGATGGATCTCTAACAGGATAAGATATTTTAGTATGATTTATGGTTGCACACCCCTAGGTGGTGATTATAAATCATGGATAAAATATTAAAACGGTGGTTATACACTCACGTTAACTTTATTATTAACCTCCCCTAGGAGCTCTGTTAATAAAATTAATGGCCAAAGAAACGATTATTAGTATATGCTGGATCATACGGTCCTGGATGGCATATATTAATCAGGAGGGGATCCGTGTTCCTGATTGAATTTGGCATGACTCCCTTAGGAGCTTGTTGAATTCTGAGTTGGGAATTATCGTGTAAGGTTGTGATATTTTCAAGGTTTTGACACATAAACCATTTGTATAATTTTACATGATTGTGTTATCTTACTAAATTATTATATATGTTTGCTTATGTTTGGTATATGATTCTTTATTGTAGATTGAAAATGTCTAAAAAACGCTTTATCATCGATACTTGACAAAAACCAATTGACCGGTGAGAACTATAATGATTGGAAACGGAACCTGGACATCGTCCTTTCCTTTGAGAAACTGAAATATGTTCTGACAACTCCTTGTCCTCCCCGAGCCTACGGGAGACTCAAGTACATGAGCAATTCCAAGCGTACGAACGCTGGAAAGATGCTAATGATCAGGCCCGCTGCTATGTTATGGCTAGCATGAATAACGTGCTGCAGGCTCAACATCAGGATTATGAGACTGCGAAGCAGATCTTGGATAATCTTGAGGACATGTTTGGAGGCCAGGCCATAACAAAGCGGCAAGGGGCGCTTCGGAAACTCTTAAACTGTAGACAGAGACCGGGGACATCTGTAAAGGAGCACATGATGTTGGTCATGGGTTACCTCGCTGAGGCTCAAACCAATGGAGCCGACATCGATGCTGAAACTCAGATGACTATGGTCTTTGAGACTCTGTCTAAGGAATTTATTCCGTTTAGAGCTACTTTTAATTCTAAGCAATAGACGGGATATGACCTTGACAGAACTGATGAAACAGTTACAAGAGTTTGAAACTGCTGATCAGGGAGTCTCCTGCTGGTGGGAGGCCAATATGGTAGCTGCTTCTGGTTCCAATCCTAACTCTGGGAATGAAAGAACAACGGGCCAAGAGTGGGGAAGTCTTCTATTCCTATTGCTACCAGAGTCAAGAAGAAGAAGAAGAAGAACCCAAAGAAGCTTAAGTGCTTCTTTTGTGGTAAGGTCGGGCATATAAAGAAGCATTGCAAGGACTTCCTTTCCAAGGGAGGTAGGTGTGATCTTCTATATTTAGAAACTTGTTTGGTTGAGGAATCCAGTGACATTTGGGTCATAGATTCTGGTGCAACTAATCATGTTTGTGTTTCTCTGCAGGGATTCAAGAAACGAGGAAGTCTACTTCGTGAAGACTTAACGCTTCGGATGGGCGATGGATCCTTGGTCTCAGCGGAAGCAGTGGGAGATGTCCATCTTTATTTTGATAATTATAGGAGTTTAATTTGCGAGATTGTTTTTATGTTCCTAAATTTAAAAGGAATTTAATTTCTGTATCTTCTTTATTTAAAGACTCCTACGTGGTATCTTTTAATGAAAAAGTGGTGATTCGTAAAAACAAATCTTTTATCTGTTCTGGATGGATGCAAAATAATCTATATTTTATCAACCTAAGATGGACTTGTTGCTTAATGCTGAGATAAATGATAATGAACTCAAAAGACTTAAACTTCTCACTCTAATAAGACTTATCTTTGGCATTTGCGCCTTGGCCATATTAACCTAAATAGGATTCAAAGGTTGGTAAGGGATGGACCTTTAAGTCACTTAAAGGTGGAATCTATACCCTCAATTGTGAGTCTTGTTTGGAGGGTAAAATGACCAAAAGACCATACGGGTCTAAGGGCAATAGGGCCGAAGGGGTTCTAGAACTTGTGCATAGTGATGTGTTTGCGGACCGATGAACATCCGGGCACGAGGAGGGTATGAGTTACTTCGTTACTTTTATTGACGATTACTCTAGATATGGGTATGTGTACCTAATGCACCACAAAAGCGAAACTTATGATAAATTCAGGGAGTTTCGGGCTGAAGGGAAAAGCAATTGGGTAGACCCATAAAAGGCACTTCGATCAGATCGAGGTGGGGAATACCTTTCTGATGAGTTCTTGGGACACTTGTTAGAGAATGGGATTTTATCCCATTTGACTGCGCCGGGCACTCCGCAGCAGAATGGCGTAGCAGAGAGAAGGAATAGGACTTTGTTGGACATGATTCGGTCCATGATGAGTTATTCACATTGCCTTTATCCTTTTGGGGATATGCAACTACAAACCGCATGTTATCTTTTGAACAATTGTGCCTTCAAAATCGGTCCCTGAAACTCCTCACGAGTTGTGGACAAGACGGAAGACATCCTTAAACCATATTCGCATATGGGGATGTCCAGCTCATGTCCTGTTTAAGGATCCGAATAAGTTGGAAGCACGATCAGAAGTTTGCGTGTTTGTAGGATATCCAAAAGGGACTAAAGGGGGTTATTTTATAACCCAAAGGAAAATAAGTCGTGGTTTCAACTAATGCAACTTTCCTTGAGGAGAGTTACATGAACGACTTTAAACCTCAAAGCAAAGTGGTGCTTGAGGAGTTGAGGGGTAATCCGTTTACTCCGGAGGTTCCGAACGAAACCATTCCGATCGGTGTAGAAAAACCAAACAAACCTGAACAACAACCTCAGGGGCTTCGGCGTAGTGGGAGGATCGGGCGTCAACCTGAGAGGTATATGTTCAATGGGGAGGTCTTTTTGGCTGAACCGGATGAACATGACAGGGATCCTTATACTTACGCAGAAGCTATGGAGGATGTTGATTCAAGACTCTGGACAGAGGCCATGAACATTGAGATGAAGTCTATGGAGACTAATCGGGTCTGGGAGCTTGTGGATCTTCCCGAAGGGGTAAAACCCATAGGGTGTAAGTGGATCTACAAGAGGAAAAGAGGAGTGGATGGAAAGGTCGAAACCTTTAAGGCTAGACTGGTAGCTAAGGGTTATACGCAAAAGGAAGGAATCGATTATGAGGAAACCTTTTCGCCTGTAGCCATGCTTAAGTCCATCCGGATTCTCTTGTCCATAGCTGCCGCTCTCGACTACGAGATTTGGCAGATGGATGTCAAGACGGCTTTTCTGAATGGCTATCTTGATGAGTCCATTTATATGGAACAACCAGACGGGTTCAAGAGGGTAAGGTTTGTAAGTTGCTAAAGTCTATTTATGGACTTAAGCAGGCTTCTCGTTCTTGGAACATAAGATTTGATCAAGTGATCAAGACTTATGGGTTCTCACAAAATGTGGATGAACCATGTGTTTACAAACACATTAAGAATGGGAAGGTGGTTTTTCTACTACTCTATGTAGATGACATTCTGCTAATTGGCAATGACGTTGGGGCGTTGTCATCGGTCAAATTATGGTTGACCAAGCAGTTTGACATGAAGGACTTGGGTGAGGCTAATTTTGTTCTCGGTATCCAGATCTTTCGGGATAGGAAGAACAAAATGATAGCTTTGTCACAGGCCGGCTACATAGATAAAATTCTCAGGAGGTTTGCAATGCAGGATTCCAAGAAAGGTGGGCAACCATCTAGGTCTGGAATTACTCTTTCTAAGAAAGACTCTCCAAAGTCTTATGAAGAAAGAGAATACATGAAGAAGGTGCCTTATGCTTCGGCAGTGGGTAGTCTCATGTATGCCATGCTTTGCACTCGAGATATTAGCTATGCGGTCGGGATTGTGAGTCGATTTCAGGCGGATCCAGGACCGAACCATTGGGTTGCGGTAAAGCATATTTTCAAGTACCTGAGAAGGACTGAGTATATGCTTGTGTATTCGGGTGAGGATTTAACTCCTCTAGGATACACTGATTCGGATTTTCAATCCTGCCTGGATTCTAGGAAATCGACTTCAGGGTTTGTGTTTACTCTGGGTGGCGGTGCCATCAGTTGGAGAAGTGCGAAGCAAGATTGCACTTCGGATTCAACGATGGAGGCCGAGTATGTGGCGGCTAGTGATGCTTCGAAAGAAGCAGTGTGGCTCCGCAAGTTCCTTGGGGATCTTGAGGTAGTTCCTGGTATGGATAAAGCGGTATCACTGTACTGTGATAACAGTGCGGCGGTAGCTAATGCTAAGGAACCAAGATTTCACAAGAAGAGTAAGCATATTGATCGGAAGTATCATGTGATAAAGGACTTCGTTGAGAGCGGGCATGTCACGGTGTGCAAGATCGCGTCAGAGGACAATTTAGCTGATCCATTTACGAAGACACTTTCTGGGAGAGTCTTCGAAAGGCATGTGGAAGCTATGGGGATGCGAAATTTGCAGTATTTACTCACTTAGTGCAAGTGGGAGATTGTTAGACATGTATGCTCTAAGGAGTAAAAATGTAATACGTTTTTGGAGACATTTTTATCAATAAAGAATTTATTCATTTATATATACCAAATATTGTCCTCTTTACGTTCATATTTGTTGAATGTATGATAAGCAAACAGTAGTCTGAGACTGTCAGTCTAAACCTTAAGAGTTGGGCATATGATGGGATGATTATGCGGTAGACACGACTCTTAAGGTGATGGTCTAAAATATATGATCCGCAATCGAGGGAATAAAGTTGGGCGCTTTATTCATGTAAAGATTGTTATGTTGTCTATATCCCTTTTGGGAGATGGTTTGTCTTGGCCATCGGAGTTGGACTCCGTGAATAGAAACATTGGCGCGTTGTCATAGGTGACGATGTGTTGGATCGGGACATAAAGTGAATTGATTTGGATTAATAATTCTGTCTTGGCAAATCGATTCACTTTAGACAATCATTTGTATTGTATCTTAATCCTGAGATGAATAATGGGCCCGTTGTCTCGACTTGTGTCTTTTGATGTACCAATGGGTGACTCCCACATCTCTATAGTGGCATGCATGCCGGTACGTTGGAGGCATGACTCTTGGTAGCGTAGACTTGTTATTCATAGATATGGAATCCATAGCTCCTCTTTAGGAGTAATGATATCCTCTTATATGCGTTGTCCTGTAATTGGAAAACTGGAGCGCTCAACCATTTGGATACATAGGTGTAACCGAATGGTATACTATCTTTGGATGGTAAGTTTTCTAATGGTGAGACAATGGAACGTAAGATAAAAATAATCGGGAAGGTAAGACAGAACTTGTCCTTAAGCCGATTATGGATGATCATATGGGGATGCGATACACTATATGTCATGGAGACTTAGCTACACGAGCTTCGTAATTCTATAAAGTTCGAGAGTGCAGCTCCAAGCTTTTAGTGGAGTAGCGTTGGAGTTGATAATTGTGAAATGTATATCTGGGATATTGGGTTTCATAATTATCATGAGCTTGAACTTTATAGGTCCATTTTGGTCCCCTTTGCTAGCTCACAAAATCCTGTAACGACACGGCGTGCTTTTCCAATAATTGGTGACTTATGTCGGATTTATCAGATTGGTTTAAAATTTATAAGAATCAAATAATTCATGTCTGTTTATCGGTTGAATTAATTATGTAAGAAATTAGTTCAAGATGAACTTGTTGAATTATGGCGTTCGGATAATTCTTGTCTGTTTATCGGTTGTTTTAATTTTGGACAATTAGAACAAGATAAACTTGTAGAATTATTGTGAATTGATTTATTTTCTTAGAGATTATCTTGATAAAGTTTGTTTTGATCAGATATCTTTTCTATTGGGCTATTTGAATCAAAACTGAGACTTTATCCTTTAGAATCTCGGGTGGAAAATAAAAGATTCGCGGAGATTTTTTCTCGGCAGTTCGGCTGCCGATGACGTGTTCGGCCTGCCGAACTGGCCAGTTCGGCCTGCCTATCTCACAGTTCGGCATGCCGACCGCGACAGCTAAGATTACGCGTTTTTCACGCGTATCTTATCAGATATTGATCCGAACTTGATTCTTTTCGATTTTTGAGACCTAATCTGATATGGACTGACCCCAAGGACCAATAGGTATAAAAAGGGAGTGAGTCTAATGATTTACTCAGATCAATTTGAGAGATTAAGAGTGATACTCTTCTAGTGAGCATCTGAAAACTCCCTGAGAGCTTTTGTTCACAAATCACGAACACTAGCTTTGGGTTCTCTCTATTGGTTGGAAGGAGAGTCACCGGTGGAAGAGCTGTACGTGTGAGCCCACACTCACTCCGGTTGTGGATAGAGAATAGCAAAGAAGACCAGTTGGTTGAGGCTCTTCTGGAACGTTACTTCTCTACACAGGTCGCGGAGGTTCTTCACACTGAGGTTAGTAAGATCTGTTTAATTTATACATATAACATGTCAAACTTGTGTTTTGGAAAATACTCTGATGAAAAATTTTTAAAATTCCGCTGCGCACTTTGTTTCCAACAGTGACAATGCAATTCCAAATCTCAATCAAGGGCTTTTCCTAATCTATGTCCTCTAGTAGCTGCTCTTCTTCTCATCAAATTTTGCTTCCTGATTCTTGAATAACTCGTCACCTTCCTAGTCGTTTTTGCCTCGAGCATATAACAAACTATTAGAGATCATTTGCTTGCCATGACCCAAAATCTTCCATTAAAAGCTATGAAATACTCCAAATCTGAGTTGCATTACTTCAAAAACCATCATTGTGGAACAAAGGTGAACATTTTGGGTGTACCAATTTAGACTACCAATTTAGAATGTCAAAGTTAGTGGTCATCTTCATCAGTTCCAGGACAGTTTGCAAAGAGGGCCTCCATTGATTCATACTGAAACAAACATCAGATTTTGTACAACAATCAGTAAAACCTTGCAAAACAAGCAATTTCAAATTAACATATCTTTTATGACATGTATTGGGATCTTTGAAATCATTTCAATAAATTATTCACCTGGCATCCACAAAAGAGGCAATATCTATGTTCTTCTCTCAGTTTCATCAATATTTTGCAAATCCTGCATCAAGCATAAAAGCATTAACTAAACCATGCTAATTCATTCCTCAGCCCAAAGGGTTGAAAAATTGCTTTTTTAAACCCCTTTTAGCAACCAAAATCTCAAATTGTACTTACTCTCGAATTGTCAGATTTCGTCAAATTTCGTTAAATCGGCATAATTTTCAAAACATTAATTGAATGTTCATAAACAAGTATCATTTCATACCTCTTCTGTTATCTCTTCCTCTTCATCTTCTTCACCCTCTTCTTCTTCTTCATCCTCACTCTTCTTTGGAACCACGACTTCCCTATTCTCCAACTGATCCAAAGCGGCCTTTGCCTTCTCGAAATTAACCACCACTCTCCGGTTCCTCCACTGCGATTTCTGCCGACACCCAAAATCCTCCATCAAAGCTTTCTCATTCCTCTCTTCATCTCCCCTTCACCTCCTCTCTTCCTTTTCTCCTTCCTCGGATCCTCCCGCCCTATCCCGGCCCTCGACCGCCGAATCTCCAGCCCCACCGGCTCCGCCCTCCCCGAACCCTATTCCCCAGCGCCGACCCGGAGTGTACCCCATTTGCTTCAGCAGCTTGAACCCTATGTTTGACTGCGGAATCGGAGCTTCTGTTTTCGCTAGGGTTTGCTCGTCCTCCTCAATCTGCTTTCTCTCTCTCTCTAGCCTTCGGTGCTCTTGCCAGTTCAACGCTTTCGCTTTCTTCTTCGACGGTTGAAATCTAGGGTTTGTTACTTGAAGTCTGAAACTTAAGTTACTTCCGATTTGTGAATATTTTAAGAGGAAAATCAGTGAATTTAGAGGAGAAATTAAAGACGGAAAAAAATTTTCCAGGGAACCAAACGGGATAATTGATTTTTTTTTTTACCTTTTTGGATAGAGGTTTTGGAGGATTGGAAGCTTCTGGAGGAAGAAACTGAGAGAGGTCTCCCATGTAATCTTCGTCTTTGTCTTGTTCTCCATTGATGGTAGTCTGGTTTTTAGCAAATTCCGCCATAGCTGAGAGCTTCAGCAGAACAGAGGCAGGAAAAAGGATCACAGACAGGACGCGCTAGAAGGGGTTTGTTTCAATGGGCCAAGGCCTTGTGCTTCCATGCTAAGCCCGGAATAAAACCCGGGGGCCCATTTGTTCCAACCAATCACATTCAAACACATCAGAAGCTAAAAAGGCATTATAATTTACCCTAGTGCACCCGATCGGGAGCTACCAGGATTGCACTGTTCACGACTAACTCCACGTCAGCACCAAATTTTCTTGTAATATCGGGACCGCCATGTCTCTCTCTCGCCGGTATCCTCTGAAAGACGTCCAAAGCACACATTCCAAAACCCCTCTTCACTGCAATCTCTCTCTCTCTAACTCAGAGAATTACTTCATTCGAGGTACAATTTGGATCCTAATTTTGCTTTTTTAAGCCTTTGATCTCATTATTACCGAAGCATTTTCGATTAATCAAAAGCTTTTCTTTAGTTCTTTTTGAAGTTGTTACTTGTTAGTTTCCCGAGAAAACAGAGGAAAATGAAAGAAAATAGTAGGATATATCGTATAAAAGTTTTCTTTCTTTCTTTCTTTCTTTTGTGTTGTTCGTTCTCTCGCATTTCTTTCTTTCCTTGGGAAGTGAGCGCGAGACTGATGGTCTGCTGTATTTCTCGGTCTTTCGCAGAGAGAAGTAGCAGAATGGGCTGTTTGGTTCTCGAGAAAATGAGAAAACGGAGGATATGTGCGTGGTTGAGTGTCATTGTCTTCTTGGCAATTCCGGCTTCGCAGACATGGGCGTTTTACTGATGTACAGGACGGTAACTCCGATGTATTTAATTTCTTTATTGATTCTTGAACTCTTCTGTGCGCTTTTTGCATTATAATCTGTTTGGTTACTGAGAAGCTGCAAGAAAACGAAAGAAAAATATTTTCATGTTTTGAACGAAAAAGTCTGAAACACGCTGGATAATATGTATTCATATTTTCTCGGTGACCAAACATACGAAGTCAGGATTTTTTTTTTCCGCACAATTTCCTTTGAAACAAGCTGCAACATCCAATTTGATCGTCTATTTTCTCTCTTTGTTATTTTTTTAAATCTTTATTTTTTGTTTGTGTGGAAAATATTTCTGTATATTCCTTAGCGAATAATACGGTTAACATGATTTTCTATTTATAGCAACATACACCAAACAGAGAAAAAGGAAAACTATCTAGCTGATTTTCATTCCTTTTACATAGTTTGACTTTCTATATTCACATACAACTAGAGATGGCTAAAAAAACTTAATTGATTTTCTGTATATTCTTCTAATTTCCAACACTCCCCCTCAAGCTGGTTTAAAGATGTCTTCCATTGCCAGCTTGCTAACCAACTTGTCAAACCGCCTCTTATGTAATCCTTTTGTAAGTATATCAACTACCTGCTTGGTGGGTGGGATTTATGGCATGCAAATATTTCCATCATCGAGTTTTCCTTGATAAAATGCTTATCTACTTCCACGTGTTTGGTTCTGTTGTGAAGGACCGGATTATGTGCAATGGAAATAGCTGCGTTGTTGTTATAGTACACTTTCATTGGCACAGAGTTGGTAACCTCAAATCTTCTAACAACCTTTTAATCCATAAGCCTCCAAATGCTGTGAGTGATGCCCTGAACTCAGCCTTCGTGCTACTTCTAGCTACCACACTTTGCTTCTTGCTTTGCCAAATGACAAGATTACCTCCAACAAAGGTACAATAACCGAGGTTGATCGCCTATCTGTTATACTTCCAACCCAGTTTGCATCCATGTAGACCTCAACTTGTACATGTTCACGTTTTTTGAACATCAGTCCTCTCCCTGGAGTCCCTTTCAAGTATCTCAAAATCCTGTATCAAAGTGTTCAGGTCCTGGTGAATGCATAAATTGACTCACCATGCTTACTGCAAAGCCTATGCCTGGGCGTGTGTGTGCCAAATAAATTAGCCTTCCAACCAGCCTTTGGTACTTCTCTTTGTTCGACATCTTTGGCTTAGCATGTTGTAGCTTCAAGTTAGCTTCAACTGGTATAACTGGTCTTGCAACTGAGTAGACCTGTTTCACCTTGCAAATCAAGACATATTTCGTTGATTGACAAATATCCTTCCTTCCTTGGACCTAGCAACTCCATTCCAAGAAAGTATTTCAGCGTGCCTAAGTCCTTGATTTCAAATTCTTTAGCAAGTCTCTTCTTCAAATCTTCTAGTTCACACTTGTCATCAACTGTTAGGATAATAGCATCCACATAAACAATTAAAACAGCAAGTTTGCCTTCCACAAAATTTTATAAAACATTGTGTAATCTGCTTGGCTTTGACTATATCTATAGCCTTTTACAGTTGTCCCAAAGCATTCGAACCATGCTCTAGGAGACTGTTTGAGGCTGTATAGAGACTTTCTTAGCTTGCAAACTTTATTTTTTCCAAGTTTCTCCTCGAAGCCAGGTGGTATTTTCATGAAGACTTCTTCTCTAACTCTCCATTTAGAAACGCATTTTTTACATCTAGTTGGTGCAGAGGCCAGTTATAGTTCACAGCTAAGGACTATAAAACTCGAATCGAGTTCATCTTAGCTATTGGAGCAACATTTCCTAGTAGTCATCCCGTAGGTCTGCGTAACCCTTTTGCTACAAGTCTCACCTTTTACCTTTCTATGCTTCCATCTGCCTTGCATTTTATTGTAAACACCCATTTACACGCGACTACCTTCTTCTCCTTGGGTAGATTAATCAACTCCCAGGTTCCATTTCGTCTCAAAGTATTCATCTCTTCCATCACTGCGAACTTCTAATTAGGATCATCAAGGGCTCTTGAATATTTCTCGAGACAAACAAGTAAGAGATTTTGGAAGTAAATGCCCTATGGTTATGAGAAAGTTTTTCATAGGATAAGATTAGCAATGGGATGATTGGTGCAATTCGGGTTCCTAAGAGCTATTGGGACATCAAGGTCTGAGAAAGTTTCACTAGGGTTTACATTTGGAGCATAGGTAGGATTACTAGTGTATTAGTAGGACCTTCTTTCGGAGACTCTGATTGACCTTGTACAAGATGACGGGTAATCTTTACTCTTCGAATGAATCCTTTTCCTAGCTAAACCAGAAACTCAGGGTCTTGATTTACTTTGTAGTATTTCTCCCCCTATTTACGATACATCAGTATTTGGCAATGATTGACTAGAATCCCTAACACATCCACTATCCTGAGCATTCATTTCTTGATTTTGTGGTTCGGATTTTAAACATATTAGGAGATGAAAAAAGAGGGTTTGGTCGGGGAACGGTAGACAAATCCCAAAAATTTCCTTCTTCTTTCTTTTCTCTCCCTGAAGGAGCTTTGTGAAAAATGGTTGATTTTTCTAGAAAAGAGACATCCATACTGACATGCATTTTTTTTGTTTGAGGGTTGTAACATTTGTATCCCTTTTTACTTGGGGTATACCATACAAAACACACTTTTCAGCAGGTGGGTCAACTTAGATTGGTTTTTACTAGGGATATGCACAAACACAGTACAACCAAAAACCTTCAAAGGTAATCAGAATGTATCCTTGATTCTGGGAAAATTTTTTTGAAACAATTCAACGATGTGTTGTATTGTAAACACGTGCAGGCATCCTATTAATCAAATAAGGTGCTGTCAAAACTGCTTCTCCCTAAAGATATTTGGAACATTCATGGAAAATATCACAGCATGAGCTATTTCAAGCAAATGTTTATTTTTCTTTCCGCAATTCCATTTTGTTGAGGAGTTTCATTGCATGTTAATGCTGTTGAATACCTTTTTCTTTTAAAATGTTCCCAAGTATTCATTGAAATATTCTTTTCCATTGTCAGTATGAAGAAAGCTGATTTTTGTTTGAAATTGATTTTCAACCATCATATAAAAATTTTTAAACATTTTGCACTTTTGATTTTTCACTCATTAAATAACCCAACTTAAATGAGTGTGATCATCTATAAAAGTCAAACCATTTTTTTCCATATACATTGAAACCCTTGAGGCCCCCTAAACATCACTATGATTAAATAGAATGGCTCGGAGGGATAATAAGGTTTTGGT